>JAXCGZ010021160.1:25000-72951 GCA_037179515.1 Halocaridina rubra | reverse complement strand
TTCTTATTCCTTCTTTCTTCTTCTTTTTTATCTTCTTTGTGTCTATTTTTCTTTTTTCCTTCTTCCTCATCCGTTGTTTTTTTTTTCCATATTTGATATAAGTTCACTTTGTTTCACTATTGTCTAGGTTTGGCTCAGACTTTAGCAACCGAATTTCCCTTCCTGATCCCCTCCATTGATCTGGGTTTGGTACCGGATCTGAGTTCAGCTGGCTTTCTCCCCTGATGGCTGGTTCTAAATAGTTGAAGATCAGTGTACTGGGTTGATAAGAGACCTTATGCCAGGAGGAAATAGAAAAGAGCTTCCGAAGCTTCAGTGGTTGAGTTATATCACATTGGATATGAAGAAGAAGAATGGACTGATGAGAAATACAAGAAGAAGCTGAAAATGAAAGGGGACAATAATCTCACACAGCGACACCATTCTTAGTAGAAGTTAAGCAGTGACAGCGGCTGCTGCTGCAATAGCGGCATCAGGAGCAGCAGCAACAGCAAAGCTGAAAAAAAAGCAGCCGAAGGTGAAGACAGAAGCAGCAGAACCAAAGGAAAAAGAAAAAATTAGAAGCAGCAGAAGAAATCAAATAAGAATTTCAGAAGAACCAGTATAATGGACACTTTGTTTCAATAGTTTAGTATTCGATATATAGTACTCTAAGAAACAAGGAAAAAGCAGTGGAAGGATAAAAAATGCTGCATAAGCAACAAAAAAGCAGTGGAAGCAGAAACAGAAATCAGTAACGACTTTCAACAGGACCAGTATAAGGACACTTTGATTCAGTAGTCAAGGATTTGATTTATCCCGAGAGACCTTGCTGATCAAATCCGTTGTCAGGCAGCTATTGACTGTTTCTTCAACACTGCTTGGAGTAATTGATGTGCATAATTGCAGCAATTCTCTGGCAAGCACTTAATGCGTCAAGGCATTGTCTTGGCCTGTCTCAAGCCATTTCGAAAAGGACATGTCAAGGGTATACTGTATTTAGATTTAGTTTTATGCTATTATTCAGGTTTATTCTTTAAATTTCTTATACATTTTTTCATTATTCATTATTGTTATTTTTCTCCATATATTTTATTTGTATTGCATTTTGTTCATAAAGCTTAAGTAATTTTTTTCATGAAATTCTATACAATCTCCCCATCCCTTCTTGGCCTTCCTCCTCGTCAGTGACAATATATAAAAATATATTTGCTTTATGTTTGTCTATTAGTATATATCACTTTTTTACGTTTTATGCGTCGCTATTAGTCCCCCTACTTGAGGGTGGACACAGACGGATCAAAGATTGGATATTAAGGCTGGATGTCCTTCCTATTCTCCTGCTGTGGGATGAACACAGGTCTGTCACCTCCTGAGTCGAGCATTCCACTGCTACGAAATAGCGGTAATATATGTCACTTATCATAAATAACTTTTTTTTTGCAAAGGAAACACTTAAAGCATTAAATTTTTTTTTTTATTAAGCTATATATATTTACATAACATAATCACACGAGACATTCAAGGCGACAAGGCCTAGTATTTCACAGAACATTAATGTACTTTAATATACTAAAAGTACTGCAGTACTTGAAGAAGTTTTGAACAGATAAAAGGAAATATCAAAAGGAAGAGAGGATATATAGAGTTTTACTTTAATCTTATTTCTAATGTGCACAAGAATATATTACATATTTACATACTCGCATGAGGAGAGAATGAAAATTATACATATATAAAAAAAAATGTAAACAGTTCATAGATATTTATTGTTTTAAATTTTCATTGCAATAACTTAGTAAAGGATTGATATTAATGTACTTTAGTCGTTATCGCTGGTGTTCGGAGATGGTTGTTCCTGCTTTACCTGTAGGAAAATAAATAGCAATTAATATTAATTTTCATAACAGAAAATATAAGAACCAATTAAAAATAACCTTCTTAACAGAAAAATAAATACCAAATATTTTTTGTAATAGCAAAATAAGTACCAATTCAAATTACCTTTTATAACAGAAAATTAGAAAAGAATTTAAATTAACTTTTCGCAACAGAAATATGGTAATTAAAATTAACTCTTCATTAGCAATATTGAATATAAAATATGACATTGCATGGAATATTTACAGCAATGTAAGAGTTCGTTTCGTTTATATTAATAAGCATACAGCAACCATATATTTTTTGTCTTCCACATTCGCGTCCTAAATACGAAAATTTCAGTTAATATAACCGTTATAAAACATGCACCGTTTTGTATGTTACAATTACTCCCCATTCGAATGGGGGTGGACACAGAATGTAAAAGCTGGGGAAATAAGGATTGAACTTGCATTAGTTCTGGCTCATACACACGACCTCCAACTTGCAAATCTTGAAAAACATACAATTTCAAAACTTACCTTAACTGGAATTGTGTATGGGAATGTTTTGTTAGAGGCTGCTAAGCCATCTTTGACTCGCTTTAGGGCTGTTGTGTTTAGATTTTCCAAAGAAATATCTTTCAGGCCCTTCTCTAGTACACTTAAAGCCTCGTCATATCTCTCCGTTGCAGCTAAAATCGGAAATGTAAAAATGACAAAGTAAATTAATACAGATATGAGCCTTTTTTTTTCATCATAATGCCTCCCTACTAAAATTCCACTGATGGTAGAGTATTTACATAATATATATCAAAATGAAAGAGAACAACGTATGATTTTTGTCTTGTAAGCCTACTTGTTTTAACCAGCCGCAAAGGAAAGAAATCCTTGTATATTTGACACGCCATAACAGTAACGAAAATTTGGTCAGACTTACTCAGTTACATCTAGAAGCTATACAAACATTTGTATGACAATTCTACTAATATTTGCTACAAATAGTTTAGTAACTCGTTTACTAAATTAACTATATTCTACTAATATTTACTGCCAATACAGTTTTGTAACTCTATATGACAAAATTAACTAATTCCATTAGTCAATCCATCAAGCAAGCCTTTTGAACTAAGATTACATATGAACGAGTGAATTGTAAATTCAAAATCTTATATGCCTCCAATATACAAATTCAGTTCTATCAACGTTCACGGCCCTTGTAAACATGTGTAACCCCCAGATTCCCATGTAAAGTTAAATAACCCCCATAAATTGTTAAGTTACTTAGGTATCCTCCAGAACCCCATATAAAATTAACTCTATAAATTGTTAGGTGACTTGTATTATCTATATGAATTACTCTATAGCACCCTGAGGTTATGTTGTTTACAAGATCCAGTTCCATAAAGTGTGCTGCTAACCAGAGAATACAGGATCGTACACATTTTTACTTACACAATACATCCATCCAGCAACTGTAGACAATGCCTTTGGCATTTGCTGAAGTGTCAGGCCTTGAATTCAAAATCTCGATCAACTGTGAGGGCACCTCAGTATTATTAGTTTCACGGGCTTTTTTGCAAATGTTTCCAAACATGAGAACTTCACCTTTGCTGTTGGTCAAATACCTGTCATACACCTGTCGGTGACAAATCATTAGATGACTACAATTTTCTTTATTTTCTCTAAATCAATAAACATCTGATACAACACGACATAAAACACAAAAATACATTAATAATACTAAAAAAAAAAAAAAAAAATACGTATTGCTCATGTTATCCAAATTGACAAACCCAATTTTCATGACTTTCTTCGATTCAACAGACAAGGGATAAAACATGGCAAGATAACAAGCAAAATACAAAAATAACAATAAAAATTATGCGTGACATTAATGAGAACCTTTACATAAGGCAGAAGAAAATATTAAGTATCACTAAGCAAAAACATTCTCACGATGCTATAAGACTACCATCAAATTTCAGTTTCTACTTTCCAATATCATGAGCAAATATGTGTCTTATTCCTACCCGACGCACACTATACATCTATACAGTGTATACTAACTATATACCAGAAGTACTGAGAACATTGATTGTATATACTTAAAAGGTGATTCACAATGGTAATACAGGAAATAAAGTTCAAAACACAGAACTACTAATTCGGAAGGAACTACACAAGTGTGTGTGGAGTTAAGGCTTGTGTCAGTAATTCCTTTTTAAAGCTTCTCGATTACTTTTGAATATTGTAAGCCTGAAATGAGTAATGAAGGTTAACTCTTAAGAGCTATAGGTCATCTGATAATATTTAATTACTCTCACAATGAACTATTTTAATTACACACCATGTTAAAATAGCCCTCTATTGGTGAGCACTAAAGTACAAGGGTATGAATTTTATCATGATATTACTCAATATATTTTTCTGATCAAATACAAAGCGAATTTCAATCGTAATAATTGGACAGATTAATACTGTTGTTATTTGCAGTTTTATTTAGCACTATTATTCCCATTATGGGAGTGGACAGACATGTTGGAGCTGAGGAATCAAGGCTGGCTGTCCTTCCTAAAACCCCATGATGAGCTCCATTGGGGGTCTGTCTCTTCCAGAGTCGATTGCTCTGACCTCTACGCTACTGCTATCCCCTATCAGACATAATAATGCAATGGTTAGTTGAAGTTACCTCCTTAGCTTCAGCGTAAGACCCCTCACTGAAGAAATGCATCCAAAGGCAGTTCGCTGGGGATGTTATTCCACGACTTGCCAACTTTTCAACAAGCACCTTAACTGTGATGAAAAGATAATCGGTTATATAATATATATATTATTTTTAAAAAATCTATGACACACAAACTTGACCCCCCCCAAAAAAATTTATTTTTTACTACTATCCCCCTGAGGGAGGGGAGCAAGAATACTTCCTTTGTGTTCCCCTGCATATCGTTATTAGTTGACTAAACGGGGTGAAGTGAGGGGACTGGTAATCCCCTCCTCTATATTTTCCTTCTGCAAACAGCCAAGGCATTTTGCTTTGACTCAGCCACTCCCTTATGAGAGAATATGGCTCTTGTATATAGATAGGTATATTTATTACTACGCACAGAACCTGTCCAATATAAAAAAAATACCCGTCTCACCTTTGGATAATGCATCTCTTTCTCTTTCAAGGATGCCCATTATGCCACCAGCAGGGAATCTGGATTTTAGATGTGCAGGATCAATATCTGCAGCATTGGCTTGAGTTATCAGTCTTTCTAAGAATTCATCTGTGCGCCCACACTGCATGTATGCATTACAAAGGCGATTGGAGTAGGAAACTTGTTTCATGAGATTCTGTAACAGAGAGAGTCAGGATTATAACAAATACATATTATGTGATGGATGACCCAAGCAGGGTGGTAGTGGGAATATTACAGAAACCCTTAACCCTCAAGGAGCTAAGAGGAGTGATTGAGGTATATTTGGCTTCTGGTGAAAGTGTGCTTTGACTGGCGTGATTGCAAGCATTGTATATGTATGTGAGGTAATTATTAATTCAGGGGTTAGTAGGCAGTGTGTAGTATGGTAACACCATAGATTAGCATTCATATATTTATTCATTTTTTTCCATAAGATGTAGGGTAGTACCTATACATTACCTACAGCTTTGGTCAATTTCCAATAGTTCAACTTAAGAAACAATTTTGATGAAATAAACTACAATTTATAAAACTTAGGAAAAGAAACATATCAAGTTTTCATAATACTGTAGTAGCATTTTGTATTATTTCAACTTTGCACATTTAGTCGAAATTTTGAATAAATATACAAATAAATATTCCATCACATAATATCTGACTTGCAAAAATTATTTTTCCAAGAAATAGTTAATGTATGTGTCTGAAAATACAGTAATACAATATTCCTTGGAATAAATTTTACAGAAACTGTACGTACATCATCAAGATGACTTTCGAAGAAGGCAATTGAATCTATATTTCCAGCCTGAGCCAATTTGTTCAAGAGATATTTGAATATTCTTGGCACTGGATACTGTCCTCTAGCCACCAACTCCTGGGCTACTTTCGTTGCTTCATCAAGTCTAGAGTCTTGAACAAAAGCTTCAATCAATTTTGACTCTTCTGTCACTGTTAAAGTTTTACCAGATTCCACGAATCTGAAAAATGATATAAACAATAATTAATTTTGACTCTTCGGTCACTGTTAGCATTTTACCAACTTCCTCGAATCTGAAAAATGAAATAAGCTTCAATTAATTCTGACTCTTCTGTCAAAAGGTTTCAACTGACTCCTCGGATCTGAAAAACAACATTTAATTTTTACTCTTTTGTCACTTTTAGCAGACCAGACTCCTCGAATCTGAAAAATGACATCAGTTTAGTTAATTCTGACTCTTCGTCACTCTTAAGATTTTGCCAGATTCCTTGTATCCGAAATATGACGCAAGCTTTGGTTAATTTTTTTGACTCTTCTGTCACTTTTAAGCTTTTACTAGATTCCTCAAATCTGAAATATGACAAACCCTTTAATTTTTACTCTTTTGTCAATCTTAAGGTTTTGCCAGATTCCTCAAACCTGAAAAATGACAAAAGCTTCAATTAATTCTGACTTTTCTGTCACTGTTAGTTTTACCTGATTCCTCATATCTAAGAAATGATACATGCTTGAATTAATTCTGACACTACTGTCACTGATAAGGTTTCGCCAAATTCCTCACATCTGAAAAATAATAAAATATTCAGTAAATTTTGATCCTCTGTCGATCTAAAGGTTTGACCCACTTATCTGTATCTAAAAAATTGTAAAAGTTTCAATTAATTTTGACACTTCCGTCACTGTTAGGGTTTTACCACATTCCCCGTACTTGAAAAATTTACAGTCTCTTTTTTTATGTGAGGATAGGTTTTCAAAAGGCTCGTGTAATTCCAAATTCACGTAATTTAAATTGTATACTTCCATAAGGAGTAATGTTAATAGGTAGGGTTACATTCCACAAGCGAATATAAACACACTATACCAAAGATATAAGCTAGTTAAACACATTTTACAAGTACATAAGCAAGCTGAAATATGTATGAAAGTAAGCTAAAAATAAACAAATACAGTATTAAAGATATACAGATAAACAAAAAAATAAAAAAATTAACTCACTCTATATACGGTGGATGTGTGGTGGCAGTGAGCAGTTGAATTAAGCGGTAGGAAAGGGAGGAGCAGAGGATGGGGAAGTGGAATAGCTGGACTCTAACCAAGGTCAAAACGGGCCAACACTTGCAGTTTTTTCTCAAGATTATAGACTTTCTCACTCTTTTGAGAGCAGGAACATTTGCACAATCTTTTGCTGGTCTTTTATTGGCCATGATGGATAAATACAAACGATATACAAAGCACAGTAAACACAAAGTTTACCACAACAGTTAGAAAAAGTGCTATATCCACACCATATGATGGGTGAAACAATACTAAAGCACACGTGCGCATTGGCGGGAAATTAGAAACAAGGCGCTTAGTCTCTAAACTGTATCATGTTTTTTCGTTTGCATTATTCTTGTAATCTGAATTACAGTATATTATTATTTTTGAGGATATGCGTTATTCCAAATTCGTTTACTCTAAACACGCAAAAAAAAAAGAAGAGACTGTACCATGAAAAGCTACTGTTTTCTAGGATATTAAAAAAGAAAATCATAATACAATAAGTCCTTCAAGTACAGAATACATATATGTAAAAAAAAAAAAATCCTTAGAAAAGACGTTCTGCTATCATTAAGAAGTTCATCTGGATATTGGATAAGAACAAACCACTGACAGGTGAATATATTTTATAGGGCCCTACCCAGTAAAAGGTAAGCAACAAAAGAAATGCAGGACCAGAGTATGACCCTATCAAAAAGCAAATACATCAAGAAAGGAGAGTAGCTAGCAAGAAAGTCATGAAGCAAATACATCAAAAGAGGAGAGTAGCAAGCAAGAAAGTCAAGAAGCAAATACATCAAAAGAGGAGAGTAGCAAGCAAGAAAGTCAAGAAGCAAATACATCAAGGAAGGAGAGTAGCAAGCAAGAAAGAGAATAAGTTGTCAGAAATTGATGCATAAATTAACAAGAGAGAACGTCAGTGAACTCTTAATTTAAAAATAATACACGTTTTATGTGTCACTATTAGTCGCTACTAAAGAGACTGAACACAGACAGATTAGAGCTGGGAATATAGGCTGGATGTGCTTCCTACTGCCCTGCATTGGGCTCAGTCGAGGGTCTATCACCTCACGAGTAAAGTATTCTTAATACTATGCTACCACAGTCCCCGTCAGAGAACTCTAATGTACTTAAAATATCACCAAGTATTTCAACTTACTTTTGCTTAGCTCGCAGTGCTGAGATGAGATCCTTTTCTTTCAGAGCTTTATTAAATGTAGATTTACTAATCTCTGAAGCACTCTCTGCAGTGGTTCTCGCAGTTTCTGTAGATTGAGGAGGTGTTTTCATAACTGCAGCAGGTCTGACAGGCGCCTGAGGAACAGCAAATGGAACATCTCTCCCATGTTTCTTGAGCAACTGTGCCAGCTCCCACAAAAATGAATCATGAGGTTCAATGTTTTCCTCCTGCATTGATGTCCATATTCCAAGAGCTTTGTCACAGTCATCTTGTCTCTCTGTTGTAAGAAAAAAAATGAATTAAAATTCACCACATTAACTAGCATCACTTACCTGTGGATGACCCAAGCAGGGAGGGGGGAATGTGGCAGCCCTTTATCCCCGAGGAGCTAAAAGGAGTTATCGAGTTACATCAGATTACGGTGAATATGTGCTTTGACTCGGCCATCCATCTTACAAGGAGGATTGTGGCAACTGTATATGTGTATTAGCATCACAGCACTGGCTCATCAAAATTACTAGCCAAATTTTTATTCTAATATAATCAGCATTCCCGATTCCTGATCAAAGGGGAATTTGGAATTCTTAGAGACGATAATAGTGAGGAATCTCTTCTCTGACGCAAGTGGATTATAAAAATTGGACATTAGCACTTCATGCCTTAGCATATAAGGTCAAATGACAGATGTGACAAGAAACAATTTCTTCCTCTTAGTCCTTAAGTGCTGTAAAAACTGAAATATTAATTACTCTTGCCACAGAAAACCTGAAAGGGGAAGGATGCAAGAAGTATGATTCGTCCCTGTTGCCTCCCTTTTGTTCATCTGAGACCATTTTGCTGATTTCAGCAGGATTAGACATCATAAAGACCATGGATAAATTTCAGTCAATAATAAATTAATTATTCAGATTTGCTTTAAACAAAATTTAAAGTACTTACTGTAGGCCTCAAACAGGTACGTAAACATCATGTTCCTGTTAATATCAAAGATATCCTTTGTTACAGTCACAAGATGTTCCAGTTCGACGAAACGTGTTTCTTCTAACAGACGTTTGCAGCGAGATTCTAGCCTTTGGTGTCGAGCTCTCAGTCCAGGAGTCTAAAAATAAACATAAAACATAAATTAATTTTTTCACTCATTATAATCTCCCGCAGAACTGGGAAGAGTGGCCACAATTGAAATAATCATCGTTGAAGCAGTGAAACATCGTACCTCCCTTCCATAATAATACACTTAGCCAATAGGAAGAGATATGAGTAAACCAAGAAAACATGAGGCCTGATTTTGGAAATCTGCCTAGGAATGGGCTTAGTCTTATTAATTTTATACTAAAACAATATATATGACTATCAGTAAAATATTATATAATAGGAAATGCACATAATCATTAGTCTCTTCTTGCTACTTCTTTTGGTTGTGGCAACACTGCTTCCACTGCCAGAGCAATCTTTCTCATTTCTCAATTCCATTCCCTGTTAGGCTTTTCAGCCTGTCAGTGGGATCAGTACCATTTTTCCTTGAAACGTTTCCAGGTTCGTTGCCTCATTTTCCCTCCAGCAACTGATCCTTGAGTTTCACGAGCTGAAGAGACTGGACTAGCGGCTAGCTGTGCCTGTCCTAAAAATCTCTATGCAGCAAAGATAGACGCACTTTTATGAGCTTCATTCTAATAACACAATCATAAGCAAATGCGATTCTGTATATATACTTACATCTAATATTTTCTTTGCTTGTCTGATTTTCCCACATTCAATGAAAGCAAAGACGAGATCATACAAACTGTTCATTTCTCCATGAACTTCAATACTCAGGTCCATAATTTTCTGAAGTCTGAAAGAGAATACCAATTGTACTATATTAGGAAATGTTTATAACAGTATTAATAAATACATAACTTATTGACAAGATATGAGCTTAATACATAAATTTCCTAAAAATTAGTAACAAACTTGGCCATTATGTCCTAGATTAATAAATAATTTCAAAATTGCTCTTCTAATTCATCATTCAGATATTCTTTCACATTATAGGACCAGAAGTATCAATGCTACTAACTGGTTTAAATAAGTCAAGAAATGGCACTCCTAATTTAATATAATACTCCCCTCCCAACCACGATTTCATACAAGCTTTAGCAAGTTAATTTACAGATATGGATGCTATGCATCATTCTATTTTAACTTATATAAAATGTATTCAGAATGTACTCAAGAGACAATAGGTATGTACGTAAATGAAGTAAAATATTATTCAATATGTATTATGTATATAAAATATTATTCACAGGGAAAAACGATAAGTATATCGAAGACTTGGGGTCTTAAAATTTCACTCGATAATTATATCAATTAGGCAAAAATTGCTCCATTATTTCAAGATTAATGATAGTTACTTGATACTCAGAGAATACATGTATCCTAAGTACACATACACGTTAAGCGATATTGTATATGAAGTCCAGAAGAGAATGCGGTTATCATGACTTATTTCTTAAAATATGCCTATTCTAAGACTATTCAGAGCCTAGAAGTTCGTTACCCAATAAATACTACTATTGTATTTTGCAAAATTTAAATTCTTTCACATGGGGACTAAGGTAGCACAGTGGTTAAAGCTCGATTCAAGAAAAGACAGGGCTGTGAATGAGCTCACTGCAGGGCATTAAGAAGGGCATCCAGCCTTATTTCCCCAGATCTAATCTGTCTGTGTCCACTCCCAGTGGACATATAAAATGGCCAACATACGCTCTTTCATGACGTACATACATATACAATGGCCTCAATTCCTCTTGTAAGATGGTGGTCAAGTCAAAGTACATATTCACTGGAAGCCAAACATGCTTCGATCATTCCTTTAGCTATATATGGAAATAAAAGCATATTTTCTTACTTAACAGTATCCTCTTGTCGGATGCAGACCAGAGTCAAGTCATGCTTCATTGGAGTTACTTGATATTCTTTGCAAACCTTTTCAAAGGCTTCCATTGCACCATCCAAGTTATTACTGTTGAAAACAAGATAAAAATAATTTCTTTACTTATTATTTCCACAACAAAAAATATTTACTCTTCCAAGTTATTACTATTGAAAACAATATATAAAATAAATTCTTGTTTTGTTAGAAAATGTTTCGACAAAAAAAAATTATGTGTATCCTTCCAAGTTATTATTGAGAAAACAATAAATAACATAAATTCTTGTTTTGTTACACATAATTAAATAAAAACTATGTTTACTTGTGAGGAACAAAACTATAAGCACAACTGCAACTTTTGTATAGTGATTTTGAAAGCTGAAACACAAATGTATTTAAAAAAAAATTGTTAGCCTAATGTAATAAAAAAAAATGGTAACATGATAATTTTAGGATTAATGTAATCAAAACAATAGCATCCATAGAAATTAAGGTAAATATAGATAGCAAGAAATTTGTTTTGCTCAGTATCACTATAAAAGAACCTGGCATTAGTTGTCATTTTTATTTCAAATTATCGAATTTAAATGCAAAAATACTGTATGCCTTTTTCAACGCTTGAGTTCCACCTCACCTTTTTATCCATCTCTCTTCTCTCAGTTACATTACAACATAATAAAAGAAAAAAATTTCAGGGATTCAGAGGGAAGAGGAAATTGCCAGCGTTTACTCCCCCCTCTCTCTCTCTCAGGGAACGCAGCAGAAAAGTTGTAAGGGCACGTGACTAGGGAGGAGACAGACCCACAATCATGTCCACCATGGGTCATAAGGAAGAGCATGCAGCCTTAATTCCCCAGCTCCAACTTGTCTCTCTTCACCCCCATAAAAGGAATTAATAGTGACACACAAAATAGCTTATAAACTCTCCCATATCTCTTGCTCCCTTCAATAAGCTGCTTTAGGTGGTAAGTGCTAACTGCAAATGATGTAATTCTATACTTACTTGTTCAAATGAGATTTTATTAATGGCCCATGAACAAGGGAAATGCTTTTCTTGGCATAATTATATTGCAGTAAAATATCAATTAAACGTTGTATGGTGGCTGTGTCGCACTTCTCTGACACGGAGTTGAGGAAACGAGCCACAATGAAACCAAGAACTGGGTCTTCTCCCTCAGGCTCTGGGGCATTTTCTTCTAAGATCTTGACTGCCTCTGTTTCAAAGGAAAATTGCCATGCCCTAGAAAACTCAAAACTCAAATAATATACGGCATTTCAAAATATATCCAATGAAATAACAGAATATGATTTATGTCAAAACTTTTCAAGATACCAAATCCGAGGAAAATCTTACCTTCAAATTGACCATCCAAAATCACCGCCGAAGCTAATCTCAAACTTTTATTGGGGGTAATATTTGAATCGGGTTCTCGGGTTTTAAATTCTCTGTACAGATTCAGAGCTTTCGCAGCCATGCCCTCTAGGGAATACATGTCAATAAGCAGGGCATAATTCCCACTACTTAGAGGATATTCTAAGGAATGTAGTTTCTGAAAAAAAAAAAACACTAGTACA
This sequence comes from Halocaridina rubra, assembly GCA_037179515.1. Lineage (NCBI taxonomy): Eukaryota > Metazoa > Arthropoda > Malacostraca > Decapoda > Atyidae > Halocaridina > Halocaridina rubra. The sequence continues at coordinate 60,239 of JAXCGZ010021160.1, read as the reverse complement.
GTATCAACGAATACTGAAAAGGAAGACTTCACCAATCACATATATTTAGATAACTGGGATAAAAACTAGCAAGGTATTGATGCCTGTGTTGCACCTACTCTTATTGAAAGTTTCATCTAAAACAAAACGTGCAGTATACAAAATCTATTCTGTACATTCATTCTAAGATAATGGATAATGGAGTACTGTATTACAGTATACAGACTTCAACCCCTTCCAAAACCATAATCCATAATAATTACCTGTTTTGCGGTTTCCGCTTTGTCAATGTCCCTCGCGCGAGCATAAGAGCCCAGAAGCTGAGAAAGCACAGAAGTGTGAGGAAGGTTTTTAATTTCTAGCTCTGCAAGTCGATGCTCCAGTTCTGCAACGCTCTGTTGGTTCTGATGAAATAGATAAGAGTATAATTTTCAGGAATGTGTGCTGATGCTAATAATGAAATTTTTTTACCTAACAACTTTCTTGTCAATATTGGTCTTACCAAATACTGTTTACATATATATATATATGCATGAATGTAATGTATGTATGGATGGACGCATGTGTGCATGTAAAATAGTAATGCACTGCCTAACGATGCTCCAAGTTATGCTTCTTCGACCATGCAACTGAGGTCCCATAAAACATAAAAAAAATAATAATGACGAATAGACTAATAATAATAATAATTATTATTATTATTATAACTACTACTGTACAGTATTATTATACTAATTGTATCAATGTCATATGTGTAACAATTTTTGTGTATGTGACAGTATTATGCTACATGTTGTGTATATGAGCTTTACACTTAATAGTTGACTTAGAACTGCCTAGTCAAAACCTAATTCAACTGTAAGTTGGAGCGCATTTTGGCATCAACACTCCACCGTCTGACCTTCAACGGAGGTTCCCAGAGATCCTTTGCAATATTCTTTCAAAAATACCCCCTTTTTTTTCTAAGTTATAATTTTGGCAACTTTTCTTAATTAGTAAAAAAAAATCTGTCTAACTGAAGAGCTGAATATACTCTGCCTCCCTTAGTCATTTTTTTTTCTCAGAACTTCCTTTGTCCTTCACTGGCGAAGGACAAGAATACCTCCTCCATATTCCTCTGCAAGTCATAAAAGTTTCATAAATAGGGTGGAGCAAGAGGAATGGGACTCTTCCTCCTTTGCATTGTCCTCCCATGAGGAGTAAAGGCATACAAGGGAGGGTATGGTGTGAACAATCAAACTAGAAACCTAGTAAACATCTTTGACTTAGCCATCCCCCTATCAAGAGGGGCAGCAGTTGCTGTATGTAGATAAATCAAGTTATTACCAATGGCTTTGATTCTCGAAGAAGGGGTTGCAGAGAAAGGTCCCCAGATGATAAGTTGTTTAATAAATTAGCAATCTCTTCAGTCATGTTTTCCCCTAAACGACTCTGTAGTACTGTAGAATTGCCAATGCTGATGCCACGTGCTTCCATTGCCTAAAAGAAGACAGATAAGCACATGTTACACTTCCGTTTCGTTACAGTACTAAAAGATAATACTAAAATCAGTGATAAAAATGCTAAAAAGAAAGTGTGTTGATGTTAATAAAAAATAGTATATTTATAATGATACAGGAAGATATTTCCATTCTAAAACTTACCGTACACATTTGTCCAAAACTTGCATAACTACACGATATGTAACTAATTACAATACTAAACACTCAAATTCATAAAGAAAATTAGTAGTATAACTTATTTCCAATCACTCTGGCCATACAACTAGCCAGATTATATAAAAAAAAAAATTATTTGAATTTTGAGAAAAAGCTTTGACCTTAAATCGTTATTGTATAATGTGTGCCATTTTATGCAATACTATTACTGTATTAACCCTCTTAGGAGTGGACAGAGACAGGTTGGAACGTGAATTAAGGCTAGAAGCCCTTCCTAATGCCATGCGGTGGGTTCAATCGCTGGTCTTTAATTTTCAGGGTCAAATGCTATCACCTCTGCACTATCATCCCATAGTAGATAACTAATTATAGATTAATAAAATAAATTTACAGTGTTATCAGCTTATCATATATTAAAATATTGCAAGATACAGATTCACTTCAAATTTATTTTTCTTTAAAATATCTAATAGCCAGGAATCGTGTTTTAATGATTTCATTATTGTAGTCAACGAGTATATCATGATGAGAAATACAAAATTACCCCTGGTAATGAGCGGAAAATGTATTCAATCCAAGTGCTCCTTCCATGTCGTATGAATGGAAAAAAGGGATACAAGAGTTAAGGGCTGGTAAGCCCATCCTCTGAATAGTGGTTTTTCTTGTCATAAAATATCTGATGGAGAGGATAAGAAGCCCTGCTAACTCCCCTTGTTTTGTTCAGGTGTGGCCATCATTTCAGTTTCGAAAAGATATGGCACCATGTTGGAGGGGAAAATAAAATTATAGAAATTACCTACTTTCACAGGGAGCCACAGTACCTCAGTGGTAAATCAAGGAAGTCGAGAAATGACTAATGTGGGTTCAAGCTCACCGCAGTGTTAGGAAAGGCATCCAGCCTTAATCCCCCAGTTCCAACATATCTGTGTCCACCCCAATCTGAATGGGTACTAATTGTAATACATAAAACAATGCTTACCTTGAGAAGTGGTACAAAAATATCCTCGACATTTTGCTGACGACTCAAATAAAGCACATCCATTAGAAACAAGCCCCCAATATCTAGGGAAGATCGTTCGGGTCCTTCGTCTCTCTCAGGTTCTTCGTCCATACTGCTCGCTTCCTCAGCGACATCCATATTTTCTATTTAAGAAAATGACCAGTAAAGCACAAGCTTTATCCAAATTCACATATGTTTAAGACCCATAAATTACAGTTTACCGTGATATGAAACCATACCTAAGTGAAACGTTAAGTATGCCACAAATGTAACACACTGAGGCAGATAGATTATATTGTGCCTTGCCTGTCCTAACCTCTTATATCAGCTGTTCTCAGGCAAGAAATTCATTTCAACATCATTATCCTAAAATCTGCAAAAATATAATTCAATTACATGCAGGGACTAAATCAACATTAAATATATTAAATAATTGTGCTCACTTACAGATCAAACAAAAATCATGATGTATTAATTACATACAGTATATTAAAATTTGTGCTCACTTACAGATCTCACAAATATCATGATATAATTATATCTTATGTCAAGCTAGTTATTTCGTACTTCTGGTGTACATCAAGAGTACGGCTCCTAACCTTTTTTTGGAGAATCGACCATCTGCCCAAGCACTGCTGCTGCTGATACAGCATCCTTTGTACGCACATAAGCATCTGCCAGATCTCTTCGAATCAACTTGGTTAGTCTGACACGATACCTAGACACTTTCATAACAAAGTAGAAATATATGAACACAAATTAATAATTATATATATATATATATATATATATATATATATATATATATATATATATATATATATATATATATATATATATATATATATATAAGCACATATTAATTATAAAACAAAAAAGTACTTTCTACAAACACTCAATTCCTGCATTGGAGGACTGAAGACGTAAGGTTATGGGAAAGTATATAAATATAAAATTAAATAAGAATTTTAGTTTCATTTCCATTTGTAACTGGCCTTAGTAGTCTTATTTAGGCCTAGTTAGAAAGTTCAATTCCATATTGCACTTACACAATTTAGCTGCAGAGGGTAAATCCCTTTTATCCATGTAATAGAAAACGTATCCAGTTATAATATTAGGCAACGGCATACCACAATCCTTAAGGGCAGCAATGGTATGCTCTTCATCCTTTGTTTCACCCACAAGGGATGGGAAAACGTAATCTCGGCAAGTCTCCAGGGTCACCGGTATCTCTAACATAATCATTTCTTTGATGGTATTCAGCAACACTGAAATTTTGAAGAAAAATTTTACTCAAAACAAGTAATTTATGAAATAAACATTCAAACAAATAATATTCTTTCATTCTAAAAGTCCTACATAACCAGTATTAAAGATTCACTCTCATCATCATTCTTATCAACTTTTATCTTTAGGTTGGGAAAGGAGAGGGGGGAGGCAAATTAATTAGTGACGGTGTCATCACTGATGAGGGGGGGTGAAATTGTCGTAGGACTTTTGGCAAGGTGTCAAAGGAAACATTGAACACTCTCTCCAGTGTGTAATAGGATGAGGCCTGTGGTTAAAACGGGTCACGAAGATAGATAGCTGGTCCCATGGGACTCGGCATCTGGCGTTCAAATATCTCAAGAGGGTGTGAGATATAAACCAGTCCTTTATTCCCCATACCACACAGAAACACTTGTCCTAAATGTGAAGTACATGCCCGGGGGAGATACCCAATGGCAATAGGCGATTACCACCCACTCCTTTGCAATAGGCTCGTTGGAATAGCCCCTCCCCAAAATAGGCGGGACTCCACTTCGAACCTGGAGTTGATTTGCAGGACTGGATGTCAAGCCACGCCCTGCCCTTAGGGTATTTCAAGAACCACCCAGGGCAGGCACAGTGAGTTGAGTTAGAGACCGGGCCTTGCCAGCAGCAGAGTTAACACAGTACAGCTGAGTTAGCCTCCCCCTTTTGGGGGTGGGACTCAGGAATTAGTCGTGACAGGAACTGTAGTAATAGGAGCTCTGAGTACATAGATGTTAAAATAAGAATAAAGAAATATATAAAGAAGATGTTTTTCACCAACCACGCTACCATAATTATAATTATATAACATAGGAAGTAAAATCCCCTACGTCAGTGGTGGACAGCTCGGGATCAATCCACGCCGACACTTTACCGAAGAGAAAGAAGAAAAAAAATATATAGCATCTATGGAAGAAAAGTACAAGTGAAGAAACTTCAAGACGCTTACCAGCAGTGAGAGAGTGACACCGAGAAAGTCAGAGCTCCCCCTTCACTTACAGTATCATATTATGAGATCCAGCCACTCTCCCCCGCCTCCGTATTGGCAAGGCCCCTCCCCAGCAGTAAAAGTATCAACGAAAGTATTCATGGAAGTCACCGTCGCACTGAGCCAAAGTGTGACCGGGGCATTGAGTGAAAATGCCCATTACAAGAAGTATAAGTTGCCGGATCCGACCAAGAAGATGGCGATTCGTCGATTTTACTCGAGAGATAGAGAATTGGACGGGAACCTCCAGCGCCCAGAAAGGAAAACCCCCTCCTTCCTTGCCTTCTGCCATGAAGTTTTTCAGGACCACCTCCTTAAAATAGCTAAGTACTTGTGATCTGTATCCAGTGAGTAATGGGACAATTATTAAAAGAAATTGAGGTCGGTGGACGCCGCCATTTTATCTTGTAGTTATGCTTTGACTCAGCCAACCCGCCTATGAGGGGTGTGGCGCCTAATAAGTTGATAAAAGTAGAATTTCTGTACCCATTACTAACATGGATAATTTGTACTAATAGCTATAAGCAGTAATAAACTCCGTTTTTTGTTATAATTTGAGTAATGTAAAGAAATTTCGTTGGAAGTGCGTTCCATTTATTTGTATTAATGCTTAGATTGAATTTTAAGAACGCGAATGTATCGATTTTTTAATTGACAAATTTAATGCACGTGAAATCACTATTACAGTATATTAATTTCTTAAGTGTAAGAATTATAGTGAGTAATATACTTGAATCTGCTTTTAAGGTTTTACTTAGAACACGTGTGATTTTCGAGAAAGGAATGTGGAAGTGACCATTCGATCTCCCAACCTCGTTATTATAAATCTGTAGTAATTGTACTGATCCTTGATATTTTAAAGTACGTGTAAAATCATTTTTATATAAATTTCTTAAAGCGTAAGAAATAGAGTGTTAAGATTGCGCCTGTTTTCAAGGTTCTTTCTTTTTTGTTTGTTTTTTTTCTCCGCGGGAGTAATGTTTTAGCGAAAGAAAGACATAAATGACAGATTGTTTTTTAATGTTGTTATGATGAAGGGATTAACATTACGATACGTGTGTGGCATTTTATTTTTGAAGAATAAGAAATTTTGTGATATTGTTTAGAGATGAGTTTTTTATTTCGCGCTATGCAGGCGAAAGTAAGAGTAAATTAGAGGAATTTGTGCTGTCCTAGAATAGGGAAGGTTTTTCAGTGTCACCCAAACGTAGCTTCAAGGGAGTAGAATGTTTGTTTGTTCGTTAGAATGGGACCTAGGACTGGTGAGGAAGTCTGTGACCGCACGGCTCAGCCGAGATTTCACCGTTACTCTCCTTCAGAGAGATAAGGGAAAGGGAAACCAACGTTGTAAATAAAAGGGAATTTTACAGAAAGGGGATGATTTGTCTTGAAAGTGATATAGCGAATGTGATAGCGAATGAGTATGAATGACTGGGGGTATAATGGGGGGGTTGCTCTAGGGGGTGAAATCGCGGAAAGCACCGTTAGGAAGCATGATTGGGGAGTCTGCGAGGATCGTTCCCCTGCTCCGCCAGGTCCTTCTGCATGCCATATCAGAGTGTATTTATGGGAGGTGATGCGCTGTTGCAATATCTAGTGAGGGATATGTTTGAGAAAGTAATTCTCCACCTGCCCAGATATGGTTGAAATGCCAAGTTTGTTTTATTTTTGTTTTGTCCCCTACTCCGCCATTGAGATTATTATTCGATTTCCGAGAGATTCCAAGATAGATGTTACGTGATAAAGGACGTGAATCTATGAATGATTCTTTATTTTCTTTGCTAGCTGCAGTATATACATTATTTGTCTGAAGAGATATGTTAGATTGATAAAATAAAACTTTGCGAGTTTTAGCCATGATAATGTTTTATCAAAATTATTTCAGCTTGGTCATAAAGAAAGAGTGAGAGCTGACACGAAATGACAACAAGAATGTTACACAGCTGTATCCCGTATTTGAGAGAGCAGAAGTTTATCCAGAAGCCAAAAGAACAGGGGAGAAAACAGCGCCCACATGCGCACCCCCGTAAAAGCAAACAGACAGAGCAGTTATAAGTCAAATTCGAGATAGTAAAAGAATATATATATTTTATGTTTGAATTGTTTATGTACAACTCCGTACGAGATTTTGAAACTTAAGCAAAATGCATTCTTTACTGTTGCTAATGAAATATACTTTTTGTTTTTATTATTGCATACACAGGGACATGACGTAGGGGATTTGCTTCCTACGTTATATTATTATAATTATGGTAGCGTGGTTGGTGAAAATACGTAAGGATTTATATTCGTTTATTCTTATTTTAACATCTATGTACTCAGAGCTCCTATTACTACAGTTCCTGTCACGACTAATTCCTGAGTCCCACCCCCAAAAGGGGGAGGCTAACTCAGCTGTACTGTGTTAACTCTGCTGCTGGCAAGGCCCGGTCTCTAACTCAACTCACCCTGCCTGCCCTGGGTGGTTCTTGAAATACCCCAAGGGCAGGGGCGTGTCTTGACATCCAGTCCTGCAAATCAACTCCAGGTTCGAAGTGGAGTCCCGCCTATAAGGGGAGGGGCTATTCCAACGAGCCTATTGCAAAGGAGTGGGTGGTAATCGCCTATTGCCATTGGGTATCTCCCCCGGGCATGTACTTCACATTTAGGACAAGGGTTTCTGTGTGGTATGGGGAATAAAGGACTGGTTTATATCTCACACCCTCTTGAGATATTTGAACGCCAGATGCCGAGTCCCACGGGACCAGCTATATATCTTACCATAGGCCTCATCCTATTACACACTGGAGAGAGTGTTTAATGTTTCCTTTGACACCTAGCCAAAAGTCCTACAACAGACAGATTTTTTATATTTTTTCAGATTCCCGTTTTTGTTATATAGTTTTTGTATTGAAGAAATCTTTAAAATCTTATTTAAAGAGTTTTGGAAAAGATTATCTAGAGATAACTATGGTTAATCCCTATCATTTTCATGAATTTTAGATTACAATTGAGCTAATTAAAGATAATTGAGATTATTAGAGATTATTTGCTGAGTTTTAAATTTAAAACTAATGATATTTAAGTCATTATAAGACGTCTGTTAAGAAAAAAGATATTTGTACTTTTGTTGATAGTAGTAAAGATATTGTCACATATGATTTTAATCTTTTGCTTTAATTTCATCAGTGTGTGTGTGCTTCGACTCAACCCTCTGATTTATAGCAAGAAAAGAGAGAGATTGTCATTATAGACAAGGATGTGTATGCTGTTACAGTAAAGTCCTTATCAAGATTAAACAGAAAGGAATGGATTTATGCTTCGACAGTTCTGCAGTTGTACACTAAGTTCTTTTTGCTTTTGTTTTTGTTAATGAGGAAATAAGAATAGCCCTCTGACAATAAACGTAAGACTCTATCGATAGTCATTGCTAACGTTTGTTCACGTTCATTTGTTTATTTATTTTATTATTAGAGATACTCTGCGACAATTTTTTATTTTCAGTACAAGTAAAAGGAAGAGGCCCGTCTCAGCTGACACATGTGTGGAGACCACGACGTATTTCGAGGTCGCCCAGCCTCTCTCTCTCTCTCTCCTACCTTTCACTCGACTCTGAGCCTGACAGAGGCTCCGTTCAATGCTAAAAGAACGTTGCTGTCTTTGATTTTTTGTGTGTGTGTTTTTTTCCAGCGAAGCTAGGCGATAATTGTGCCTACATTTTATTGCAGTCAATAGATTGTTGCATGCTGTTATTGCATAAATACTGATAAGACATCGGTAGTACCGCCATTTGCATAAATGTTTGTGCCACATGTCGCAACTGTTTAGAGAATAGATAGAACTCCCATTGACAAATTGTGGAGCCAGCGAGTTGCCACTTATGCTCTATATATATACATTGATTATGACTGTGGAGGATTTCCTGTGTGTTATTTACCCTTCGATCTTATAACCCCCTAAATTCGGAAATCCTGACACGGCTTCAGTAGAGGCCTACCACGATCTCAAAATTAAATCCTCTACCAATAAAATATAATTAATATTACATGCATAAACATACATGCAAATATTTTATATGGGGGTTTATGAACTGCTGATATGTGAATATTTAAATAAATTCTCCTCACCTTAAATTAAAACTTCCTCATACAGAATAATACATTTTCTAACATACATTCTACCTACGAGTGTTCAATTAAATGAGCTCATTCTGTCCCTCACACGTAGTTATAAATATTGTTAGAAATACAATGTATCTGTACTCATCTGTCCGCACAACCCTGATGTCGTCAGCAATCACGGGACTCCGAATCAAAAACGTATCTTCTGATCCACAGATCTCTATCACGTTCTTCTACTTGAGTGTCTCGTAATGCCCCACGAGAACAACAAATTATAAACTTATAAGCACTGTCAACAAACACAGTAAGAATGAGTGCCTCGTAGCATCTCACGACGGCAACTAACTTTATAAGAAAGTCCCACAAACTCCTCTAGTTTGTCGGGGTCCTTGGTACTAGGACTAAGTTGACTTATGACTTGCTTACAACAGTTCTTTGTTCAACGAGGCGTTATCAAGGAGGTGAAGGGTTAATGGCTAAAATCCATTAGTGACCTACATTCCTTTCTCCACGTCTTCTACGGCCAGCCTCCCTAATAAACTACACATTATACATACGAATATACGTGTATACATGATAGAACTTAATAAGTATACATGCGAAGTCTAAAAGTATACATTTATGCACTTACGTTACAATAAACGAAACTATATGCAAACTAACACTTACATAATGTACGTAGAAATAAACTGTCTTGAAATATATTCAAGACATCCTGGGCCCCTCCAAAAAGGAAAAAATGGAGGGTCTCCCCATCAGTACTACAATTTATCATCAATGATTAAGCGTGCCCACAATTCTTTAACCCTTTGGGCAGCTTGACGTTCAGATCTTTCATAATTTGATGATTCCTCTTCGTATACTTCTGACAACAGATATTCCCATGAGAGCTTTTCAGACCAAGCTCTCTGAATAAGAAATTTTCCTCTTCTTAGTAAGGGTGATATTAGACCTAAGGGGTCCAAAAGTATACCCACCAGTGACAGAAGTTTAAGTTTGGTCAACACATCTTCTCTAGCCTTCAGACTTTTCAAAGACAACTTGTCTGTATTAACATTCCAGATTAAACTAAAGATTGATACTTTAGGAGATCTAGAATTTTCAGAAAGGCGCTGATCCAGTACCCTTTGAAGTCTTGCATTGTTGGAATTTAGTGCTTGCAGTGATATTTTGGTCTTTTCCTACTCTACATCTGCAGTATTGCATATATCAAACTGTTTCTCTTCACTGGTACAAGCATCCAACAAATTACCCACATGAACATTCTCCAATACTTCCTCCAACTGTTCTATTAGAGACTCCATTTGTCCAAAGGCACTCTGAAAATTGTGTAGGAGAGGAGTGTGGATAGGCTTCAAGGGAACAGAATCTGTAAAACTTCTAAGTGTAGTTTTATCTTCGTAATGCACTTCTTGCTTTACTCCAATACTCTCTGGCTCCCACAACTTATAAACAGGCTCTATGGCCTCTGCAATCTGCAACTTATTAACTGGCTCTATGGCCACTTCAATCAACTCTTGAGTAGCTGTAGGAAAAACCTGTGTTCCTACTCGCATAATAATATGCCTCTGCACATTACTGGGTTCATGTTGAGTATCACAAGGAATATGGCCATACAACATGACACCACCCGGTGTTTCCATCAAAGTATAGACATCCCACTTGTCAATACCACTAACAAACTGACTAAAATGTAAGGCACCAATAACAATGCCAATGTTTTCCAGTACATCACTATAAATATCTTCATCAGCCAACTTGTGACCATTAGACTTTAACACATTTGCAGCCTTTGCTAGTCCTGGAGTGTGGATGCTAATTACCATGTCATCAACTACGAGTAATTTAACTCAGGCTCTTCTTTTCCCCAATTTGATAACTACATTTACGACAGGAAAACTTCCTTCCTTCGTCTCAGAACGAAATGCATCAATACCAAGAGACATTTCATCTACTGGGCTTAATTTAAGCCTTTCAGCTAATTCCCTAGTTATAAAGGAACACTGGGAACCTGTATCAAAGAATAACCTAGTATTTACCCAAAGATTTCCCTTTGAGCTGCTTATTTTTCCACTTGCAGTAGGCAGAGCACATGAAGGTAAATTCGGCTTCACCATTTGCCTTTGTACTGCCTTCATAGTCATCACACCAACATGTTTCTTGTCCTTTTCTGAGTCAGAATGTTCTGGCTCATTGCTTGACTCATCTATATTTGAACCATTTTCTGACTGTTCATTCAGAAATGTAGGTTCCTCAAACCTTCTACGAAATTTTGACTCTTGTTCATAACACAGGGCTGCATGATGACCATTTTTCTTACACTTCTTACAGTTTAACTGAGTGTAACATTCATTTGCATAATGCCCTGACTGAGTACATCTCAGACATTTGTTGTTGTCTCTCAATTTGTCTCTGCGTTCATTTATGCTTACTACTTTATTACACTGTTCAGACTTATGACCTTGCCAACCACAGAATACACATTCTGTTTTACTATTTACTACATTTGCAGTAGCACCATAACTACCCATATTCTTTTTATAGGACTGGGTCTCATTTCTCTGGTAAGTTTGGGTCTCACCCTTTGTGTTACCTTTAGTATTGTTGCCCTCTATATGATATACATATTTTCCCAGTTCCTTCAAGAGGGTTTCATATGTAGGATATTTTGTGTCTATTTTTATGCTAATCCAGTTCTCAACATCTTTTGGCAATTTCATCATCACGAGTTCTGAAAACACCCAATCAGTGTTCTTCATGTCTCTATAATTTTTCAGACTTCGAGTAATGGCTTCTACTTCCTGCTTGAACTTAAAAAGTGATGAATAATTAGAACAGGGAGTTGGTATTTTTACCAATTTCCTCATTAAATTTCGTACAATCCTGTCCTTGCTGGCATAAACAGCTTGCAGCTGTTGAATGCATTCATCATAACTCTCACTAGCAACAGGATATCCCTTTATGGTGTCTTTTGCATCTCCTTAAGGGCATTTCTTAAGATGGTAAACTTTGTCATAGTTGCCATAGAAGTGCTATGTACTAAACTATCAAACGTGTCCCAAAACTCGTTCCATTCATCATAGTTTCCAGAGAACTGTGGTATTTTTACTTCAGGAAATTTAGGTGTGGGTTGCCTACTTGGGAGGCTTGAACTCTCGGAACTAGTAGCTCTAGTACTCTTCATAGTTCCTAAATTATGAATTCGTTCTAGGACAGCTAAGCTAATATTATTTACTGTTTCAGCTAGACTGTCATGTTCTGTATCCTCCTCCTCAGAATCCCTTTTAAGGGGCTTATTCTCAACATATTCTTCATATTTCCTATCATATCTTCCAAATCTTTCTGTTAGCGTATGATGACATCTTTCTAAATAATTAACAACAAGTGTCTCATCATCTTTGGCAAGTTCTGTTTGACACTGGACACAATCACGTTGAACCAATTCCCGAAGGCGTTTTAATGCCTCAGGTTTAACCGACATATTGAGAAAGTAAATAGAACATAAAACAACAAACAAATAGTTGATGCAATTTTATCATCAAAGAATCCACGATCTTCTTTATGCATCCACAATGCAACAAACAATCACTCTGTAAAGAGTATCAAAGGACAATCTTCCAAATCTCAAGATAATAACATACAGTTATTTAATTCCGTCAATTATGACGCCAATCCTCAAAGTGTAAAACACACTTTTCATCAATTAAACGACACTGTTAAGTCAGCAACAGTAAATGGAAAGTGTAATGCAAACCACACTGTTCCTCAAATAAATGACACTGTGCACCTAGCAGTAGGTGGGTCACTACCTTCTGTTTATTTACATAAACAAAGGAATCAATACGACATTCTAGATATCGTTAAATGGGAAATATGTAAACACACAAATCCCTAAAAACCACTGTTCACCCAGCCGAAATTGGGTACTAATATCCAAATTACTTAATGGACGCTCAACTACGAAAGTATATTTCGTTTCCACAGATAGAGAAACGCTTTATCCACGTGGGAAATGGCTTCTCTTATTTATTTCAACAACCACTTAAATTTCAAAGTTATATTTGCAATATTCATACAAATACATGCAATGCTCCTCCCTGTTTTCGCTGAAATGTGGACGATTTTAACCGTAGAGTTTTACACTAACTTCTTACAAGATGGGAGCTTATCTAAAATGTACACTATTTTCACCATTACCACACCAATTCTCATCCGGTTCGAAGGACCAAAAGCTGTGGAGGATTTCCTGTGTGTTATTTACCCTTCGATCTTATAACCCCCTAAATTCGGAAATCCTGACACGGCTTCAGTAGAGGCCTACCACGATCTCAAAATTAAATCCTCTACCAATAAAATATAATTAATATTACATGCATAAACATACATGCAAATATTTTATATGGGGGTTTATGAACTGCTGATATGTGAATATTTAAATAAATTCTCCTCACCTTAAATTAAAACTTCCTCATACAGAATAATACATTTTCTAACATACATTCTACCTACGAGTGTTCAATTAAATGAGCTCATTCTGTCCCTCACACGTAGTTATAAATATTGTTAGAAATACAATGTATCTGTACTCATCTGTCCGCACAACCCTGATGTCGTCAGCAATCACGGGACTCCGAATCAAAAACGTATCTTCTGATCCACAGATCTCTATCACGTTCTTCTACTTGAGTGTCTCGTAATGCCCCACGAGAACAACAAATTATAAACTTATAAGCACTGTCAACAAACACAGTAAGAATGAGTGCCTCGTAGCATCTCACGACGGCAACTAACTTTATAAGAAAGTCCCACAAACTCCTCTAGTTTGTCGGGGTCCTTGGTACTAGGACTAAGTTGACTTATGACTTGCTTACAACAGTTCTTTGTTCAACGAGGCGTTATCAAGGAGGTGAAGGGTTAATGGCTAAAACCCATTAGTGACCTACATTCCTTTCTCCACGTCTTCTACGGCCAGCCTCCCTAATAAACTACACATTATACATACGAATATACGTGTATACATGATAGAACTTAATAAGTATACATGCGAAGTCTAAAAGTATACATTTATGCACTTACGTTACAATAAACGAAACTATATGCAAACTAACACTTACATAATGTACGTAGAAATAAACTGTCTTGAAATATATTCAAGACAATGACAGCAGGAATTTAAATATTAAAAGAGACTGTGTTAGAATGAGCATTACTATGAAGTATAAGTATAGAACTCTGTTCTTACTTCTGAATGCCAGTCTCCATTGTATATATATTGATATTTCTGATTTAGTATACTTATTTTTATTGTTTATTATTCTTATTTTGATCATGATTATTAGTAATGTTATTATGTTGACTGATATTGTTGCTATCTCTCAATGGCCTGTTGCTAATTATTATTTTTGAAATGAAATCAGCAGTAACTTGATGATTTGTATCTTTTATCTGAATTCATACTTGATGTTACTGTAGCCACCGCTAATAAGAATGTTTCTTTAGTGGCTTTTCTCAGCATTTAATGATTGTTCTTTTTGACATTTATAGTAGAGTAATGCTATGTAGCAGTTGCTAAGCCCTAAGTATCTTGGAATAATAATCTAGTTGTGTAGACACATACCTTCCATTACCACCCTATTCCTAGGCAGCCCTGACCTGCAAGTTCTAAAAGTCTTTAGATTTTGTCCGCTCAGACAAGTCCCTAGTGCCCATTGAATAGAGATTGCAATCACTTGCAGTTGCAGGGGAGGCAAAGTATAGCCTCGATTACCAACGTATGGCCATTGTTGGTACCCTGAAGTCATAGGGAACCTTTCTTACAACTGTAGTAGTGACAGAGGTTCAAATTTTCATCCCGAGGTCTGCTTCGAAGGTACGTGTGGATGGCTGTACGGAAGAGAATCGCTGTGACGTTGCAGGTCTCCTGCGTGGTGGTCTTAGTCAAGATCGGCCGAGGGCGGGACGAGGAAGCCAGGCTGGAAGGATTAGAAAGGTGCCCATCCTTCCTTTTTGTCTTGCCTATCCGAGTAAAGGAGATATGGTAACAAACCTGGGCCTGCAGCAAGGACGGCGGGGGAGTGAAAAAATGAAATCCCCGAGGGAAACCGTGGAATCGCGCCTAGCAAGAATTCATGAGCAAGGGAAGGAAAGAAATAAAAGTTTTAAACTACTTTAAAAAACCATGTAATCTTGATGAAATCCCAGAAACAAGGAAATCCCCATACATGTCATAACTGTAGTGAAAAGAGAGGAAAAGAAACACAGAAATATTTTAAAATATTTTAATAATACCTTTAGAAGCCACGTTAACGCGTTGATGGGATTCAAACAGAAAGAAAAATAATCCCTATACATGTCCAAACTTTAGTGAAGAGAGAAAGAAGGGTATTTAAAAATCCCTTATTAGTTAATTAAAATTACCCCCGTATTAGAACTGAAAAAATGGGAAAGAAAATGTCCCCACCGTCTTTGTCCACTGTGCTAAAAGACAAAATATTTTTATTTTTATTTTTATTTTTTTTTGTTTTACTAGCTTTAAGATAATTTTAAGCGAAAAACTCAGAGTCTCCCTTAGATATAGTTTTGAATAAGTGCCATTGATAAATTGTATGATTTGCACTAAGAGTAATAAGTTGCTTTTCTGCTTGAATAATATCAGTGTTTTGCTTAGATATTATCACAGTTTTGCTTTAGTATTATTCTTGTTTGAATTATGATTTAATCTTTAGGTTCATTAAGTTTTTATATTAATTGGTCTCTGAATAGTAATTGCATATTGAAATAGTAAATGTTTTGACTTTACACACAGTAAAACATGTTTTGTTTCAGGAGTAGTTTTTAAGGCCAAATTTTAAAATAAATTAATGCCCCTAATAATGATAGGAATAGAATTTATTAAGATAAGGTTTCTTATAGAAATTACTGTTGATGTTATGGTCTATATCATTTTAAATGTGTATACATGCCAATACTCTACCTCATTTGTTTGCTAATTTTCTACATGAGTCATAATTTTACTGTAACTAACTCAATTTTGTCTTTTGAAGAAACGAGAGAAGTAGATGAATTAATGTTTTGATTTAAACTGACTTTTGATCTTAATTAATGTTTGATATTAGTTACACACTGAAATTATACTGTTTAAGGTTACGTTTGTTTAAATATAAGAATATGTTTGTATTAAAGATTTCCAACAAGGAAATAGACTCTGCATGCTCTAGTTGTCTGTAGAAGTACTATATATATGTTATGTTTGTGTAATTTGTTTAGGGTTCATAGAAATAGGATTTCTTAGATGATAACTTAAATAATTCGGCCCCGTTTTTATTGTACACAAATGTTAGTTTAGGATAATGAAACTGAAATAAGAGATATTTCAGTGTAGTGGGGAGGGATGTCGTAGGACTTTTGGCTAGGTGTCAAAGGAAACATTGAACACTCTCTCCAGTGTGTAATAGGATGAGGCCTGTGGTTAAAACGGGTCACGAAGATAGATAGCTGGTCCCATGGGACTCGGCATCTGGCGTTCAAATATCTCAAGAGGGTGTGAGATATAAACCAGTCCTTTATTCCCCATACCACACAGAAACACTTGTCCTAAATGTGAAGTACATGCCCGGGGGAGATACCCAATGGCAATAGGCGATTACCACCCACTCCTTTGCAATAGGCTCGTTGGAATAGCCCCTCCCCAAAATAGGCGGGACTCCACTTCGAACCTGGAGTCGATTTGCAGGACTGGATGTCAAGCCACGCCCTGCCCTTAGGGTATTTCAAGAACCACCCAGGGCAGGCACAGTGAGTTGAGTTAGAGACCGGGCCTTGCCAGCAGCAGAGTTAACACAGTACAGCTGAGTTAGCCTCCCCCTTTTGGGGGTGGGACTCAGGAATTAGTCGTGACAGGAACTGTAGTAATAGGAGCTCTGAGTACATAGATGTTAAAATAAGAATAAAGAAATATATAAAGAAGATGTTTTTCACCAACCACGCTACCATAATTATAAATATAGAACGTAGGGTGGAAACCCCTACGTCAAAATATAATGGGAAAATTTGGGAGGAAAAGCAAGAAAATGAAATAAAGAAAGGAGAAATGAGAGGGGCAGATCCTCCTGCTATTGTTTCCACACATATCCTTATTATTAAATCTTTCAGCTTCTCCCATCAGGGGTCGCCACAGTGGATGAATCGTCTTCATATCGCCCTATTTCCTCCATCCTCCTCGAACATACCACTCAATCACCCACCCATACACATGCATCCTCACTCACCGCATCCATAAACCTCCATCCTCAGCATCATTCTCCCAATGTACCCCCCATTCCTCCTCAGGACAAGCCCAAACCATCTCAACACCAACATTAAAGATTAATTATTAAATATAAGAATATATGTGTTTTTTCCCACTCCATCATCATCTCAGTTAGCAGAAGCAACCACAACCAAAGAAAAGAAAAAATCTGTTGCACCACTCCAAGTACAAACATCTAAAAATCACAAATATGCACAGTGCGTATGGTGAACAAAATCAGGTCACTACTATTGATAAATCCAACACAGAAGTAAAGAAAGACTTTCATATTTGCCACCCTAATATAACAGTTTTTTAAGTTATGTTGACTATGTTCTATGTACTCTCTCTACACAACCATAATCCACGTAATAAAGAAAATAGCAATCAAAGCAAAATGCATGACTCTTTGCGGGAAGTAAATATGAAGGAGGGGATTCCCAGTCCCTAACCCCACCCCATTTAGGAGTATTTAACACATACTTCAAAAAAGGAAATATACGAAACTTAGAGAGAAAAATTTACAAAAAAATCTTTAACAAACTTACTTTCTCTTTGTCCTTGATTTCCATACTGTACAATAATTGGCCAAAAGTAATGAGGTCTTAAAGTGGCCCCATCTTCCATCATAACTCTAGATATAGCCATGGCTAATTCCGGTTTCTCCAAAATAAGTGCGTTCTGTAATGCTCTCTCCATGGCGTACAGATTCAAGCCTTCTCGCTTCATTCGCTGGCAATATTGAATAGTTGTGGCCACAGAGTACTGCAAAGAATTAAGTACATTATAGACCTTAATCTCCCGTCTAAGAGGATGGCTGAGTCAAAGCAAACAACTTTACTCTTGTGGGAGGGAAAAAACTAGGGAGATTCCATTCCCAAGCTCTGTCCCATTTAATCACCTTTTACGACACAGGGGAACATGGAGGAGGTATTCTTGTCTCCATTCTTCGTGGGAATCATTGATGTCAAGTAATCCATCTATATACAAAAGCCCTAATCCACCTTACAAGGGGGATGGATGAGTCAAAGTAAAAGAACTTGACTCCCTGTGGGAGGTAGTTACAAGGGAGGAGATTCAGAGTCCCCTTACTCTGCCCCATTTAATAAACTTTTAACATGCAGGGGAACACAGAGGAGGTATCCTTGTCCCCTTCCCACAAGGGGAATTGCTTTTGTCTATTAAACTATTTATATACAAAATCCTCGATCCCCCTCATAAGGAGGATGGATGATTTAAAGCAAAAATCTTGACTCCCTGTGGAAGGAAAAGACAGGGGATTACCAGTCCTCCACGCTGACTTTAACGACACACAGGGGAATAACGAAGAGCAAGTCTTGCTTCCCCCCAGGGGGGATTACTGAAGTAACTCAATTAAACAATGATGGAAATTCATACAAATGTGATACAGTACATTGGTTATTTTTCAGCAGTCTCTATCAATTCAATAAAAAAAATTGCCAGAATACAGGAAAAAACTTTTCATTGAAAAAAAAAATAATAATTACATATGATGTGAAATACTGTCATGCATACATTCAGTGTTCTTTTACATGACTGGCATCTACTTGATTTGCCTGAGCACTTACCCATATCTGACCATGCATTGTAAAGGTCCAAATAAAATAAACAATAAAAAATAGTAGAGAAGGTAAATGAGGCGACAAAGTATTCAGCACGACAGCTATGCAATGTTACAAATAATTATAAACAAACATCACCATTCCATACTTGACAAGAAAACACGCACTGCCATTCCAGAGTTGATAAGCACACATACATTATCATGCCATACTTGATAATCAAACATCCACTGCCATTCAATACATGATATGCAAACACTTTACCATTCCAAACTTGATAAGCAATCAAATATTACTATTTCGAACTCAATATGCAAACAAGCATCACAATTCCAGACTTGATAAGCAAAGAAACAATACCAGTCTGGACTTGATAGGCACACAAATATTACAGTTCCAGACTTAATAAGCAAACACACATTATGTTGGACTAGATAAGCAAACAAACATTACCATTCTGGACTTGATAAGCAATTAGCCATCACAATTCCAGACTTGATAAGCAAATAGACATTACCATTCCGGACTTGATGAGCTGTCTGATGAAAAAGGTGCCGACAGGCACAGTATCTCCTTCCGCATTCTGGGGCAACGACATGGTCTCAAATATCTGATAAGCGACTTCGTCGCATCCGACATTCAAGAGACGGAAAATCAGATTCATAGAGTCTTGTTGATACCCATACACCTTTTCCAGCTTGTCAATTAACTGAAAATTTAAGCAAAAAAGGACTGTAATTGCCATGCAAATTATCAAACAAAGCTATTTCATTTGAATATTGTTAGAATGTTCACATCAGTGTCCACTGTCAGTTACTAGTACATTATGACCAGGAAGTAAATCACTAAACCTATTGCGTATACTGAATGAGAAAACTGTATAAACAGCAACATTTGCATAGAATGGTATTCTACAAGTGTATCACATATAAAATCCATGAAGAGATCCAAAAATCCTGAAGGTATATAAATATATTCATTTTTATAGGGGTTACAATTTTTTCATTATTTATAATGATAACAACGACGACTTCTGGAATGACTAAGGATACATTCTTATGTTTTTTATTTATTAGTTCCCTGAATTTCTACAGAAATTTCCTAGATCCTGTAAAGAAGAGTAACCCCAGGTTGCTTTGGGGTTATCCTTATTTACAAAGCAAATCACCTAACCTAAACTGATAATTTATGGGGTTATTTAACTTTACATGATGTACTGGGACTCACTTTCATCTTTGCAAGATCCAATTGTCTCTGTAAAAATTGCATATATAATTATACTAGGCTGCTAAGTACCTTTGTTACGTGCTGGGAATAACCGTTTTTAGCAAGGGCCAAAATGACTTCCATATACTCGCGATTGTATAAGCAAACCTCCGCAGCTTCACATTCGGTTATTATTTTATTGAGGCCTTCAATGTCACCATGCTCAGCATAGCCTACCATCAACATCATATAAGTTTCTGGACTGGGGTCTAGACCAGCTCCTTGCATGACACTCAACACACCATGGGCACTCTCCATATCACTGAAATATATCATAGTGCAAACTGGTTCATGAAAGTATTACTAATGAGTGCTTATAAATGGCACTCTCCATATCACAGCACCAACAGGCTCATGGATATATAAGATTAGTAATGACTGCTCATAAACGGCAACCTCTACATCACTGAAATATATCAATGTGCCATCAGGTGCATGGATATATAAAATCAGAAGTGAATGCTAATAACTTTCAAAGTATCTACACCATTATTCCTATATGTTTAGCATAACTTTATTTTTAAAATTTATCTATGTAAATTTAGTAGGCAATAACTCTAGCTGTCTGGCTGATCATCTTGTGATAATCTGATTTTAAAGTACATGAGTATGGTCAATACAAAAGTTAAATTAACATTAAATTAACATATAAGTAGATGGTAATATAAATTTGTTTGGAGTTTAATAGTTACTAACCATGAAATATCCCAACAACTGCATAGAAAACAGCAGAAAATATAAGCAATATTTTTATAGCTGCATTTACTATATCCTCATAAACCACAAATATATATAACAGAATATACATTATTTTAATTATTACATAGCAAGCTTGTTCTCAAATACCAAATTAAAGTGAGCCATAAGGATTATATTAATCTGCCATCCTTACTTAAAACAAATCAACATCAATTACAAATATTCATAGCACTTCAAAAGAATTCTTTACATAATATTCTACACGATAACAGGAGTATATTACTGCTTTCTGTGATACATAAGTTAAATAATACTCACTTTGCACGTGCATGACCCATAATGAGGGCATTGAATACATTCTCATTGACAGGTAAACCTTTCTCTTTCATATACTCCAAGATTTTACTGGCACCGTCTATATCGCCATCCTGGAAGAGAATGTGAAATTTATGCTTTGCACGACACTAAATTGTGACTTAAGAAAGGCAAACTAGTTATCTATTATTTCCAATGTCCTTTAAAAAACATTAGAAATAGTAGTAGGATGGCGACAGCCTTAAGCATGGTTTCTGCTCTTCCCGGTATTGCCATCTCTTGTCTCTACTGTTTAATGTCAAGAAAAATTCCAAAGGAAAGATACTCTTAGACCAATGCTTCCTTATCCCTGCATGATACCTACAATATGCAGGATACAAGAGGCCAGTATTATATTAATTATCAGGATAGAAATATACATTTGTCGTATATGACCCCATACCAATTTAAACTTGAAAGTTGGCAACAGTAGTACAGAGATCCTGAAGTACTTTGGGTTCATCATGCTTTGCCCTTCTCACCTTTTGTATCAAATGTCCCAAGCTAATATGCCTTTTCAAAGCCTGCTAGGGCTCGCAAGAACTACAAAGTGGCATTCTAATCCAAAATCCATGAAAAGATGGACAGGTTAGATAAATCCATACCGCCTAGTTCTTTTGTGTCAAACAGCACAGTTTCTGGCTTCTCCAGGACATGATGTAATAAAACACGGTATTAAATATAATTAAAACAATAACAATAAAAGTACTTACTGCACAATATCTTGAAATTAGTCTTTGGTATGTAACACGATTAGGTTCAATGCCACTCTTTTCCAGAGCAGCGAGGAATTCTGAAGGTGAAAACTTGTGCTCGTTTTCCAAGTAGACTTTAAGCAATGCATTATAATGACTAATGTCAAGTGGAATATCTGTAAGATATTAAAAAAAATTATTGAGCCAGGTGGCAGGCATTAGTTAAACTATCAATGTAGCTACATAACCCTTCACTGACAGAGGACATAAATATTAACAAAATATAGGTAACATATACTGGTCTTTTTTAATGAATACAGCTATATAAGTTGAACATTCGGTGCCTAAAGAAACTGGTTGCAATTCTGAGCATTCACATTACCAGGGATACCAGTCTAGGAGTGTATTTTATATAGAATACCATATATCAGTGTTGAAATCAGGTAAACAAATATGCATTTACTTACTGAATTTCAATAATGTATCCCAAATTTCTTGAACAAGTTTATTTCTGACCTCAGGTAGCTCTTCTGGAACAAGACTTCCACAACATCGTATAAGCAGTAAGCTTTGGGTACTTGAAGCATATTCTGTAAAAAGAAATTGATACATATAGATACAAAATAGCTACAGCTGGCAAGCCTCAAGGCAGAAGATACCTGCCCACTTACCTTAGAGGTGACCCAAGCAGAATGATGGGGAGTAACTGTGCCAACCCTTTATTCCCAAAGAGATAAGAGGTGTCATCAAAGTATGTTTGGCTTAAGGTGACTGTGTACTTTGACTGGGCCATCCCCTACAAGGGGGATGTAGTAATTTGTATGTACCGTATATGTAGGAGTTTATGGTAGTGAGGGGCTAGCAATCCAGTGCTTTCCCAATTTTTGTATTTATTATTGAACAGTCAACAGAAGGGGTAAGAGCAGGCACGGTGCGATGAATCACTATGGTTTCCCATCTTTTGTTACAGTCGTGTCCAACCCGCTGAATTCACCAGAAAATAAGGTCATATCACAATTACAAAAAACTCATATACTTTCATTCAAAGGAGAAGTATATAGATAACTCTGCAATTTTCACTGATAATGGAGTATATGTCAAATATTTATACAAAAGACACATAAAATCATTATTCATATTAGAGCATATTAAGGATTAAGAACCGAAATACTGTATTGGCAAAAAAGTTGATTTGACATCTGTTTACCCTAGTACATACACAAAACATTGAGGGGAATGTAAATGTGACTGATATCTGACAAACCAGTAATCCAATAAAACAATCTCTTAATTTATACTTACTCAAAAATTTTAGCTCTCCAAACACATCGTCTAAGTCTTTCTTAGTTAGACGGCCAGTTCGACGTATATCTCCATCAATACGATACAGTATTTTATCAAGACTTGGAGCGGGTGTTTGTGCGGCAGCTACATTTTCTAGAGGTTTTTGAGCAGCAAACGTTCTGAAATATTAAGAAAAAAAAAAAATGACGGGCGCATTTAGTGGAATTGGGACGCTATGCGGAACCACTGATTTTTTAATTTTTTTTATCAAGAGCATATAAAGAAAGTAATTTTGACAATAATAATTGAATAAAAGATGTGCTATACTGTAAACTTTTTGAAATTTTTGTTTTTATCTCTTATAGTGTAAAATCAAAGCTGGGATCTGTCTACTCTTGTTCTACAGGTTCCAGGTTTAACTGACCACAAAAGAATTTTTGAACAATGGTACTACAGTACTTCCTTTCAAACAATACTGCTTTCTATTTTTTTTTTTTCTAGATGTCACCTAACATTACATTCTCATTCTAATTAACCACCTCACGAGAGCCTACCCTAAGGCCCACTACATACCCTAAAATGACATAAACTAAAACCAATGACCATACAAATGTCATAATACCTTAGTTGGCTATACTAAAAGCTTACTTTATATTTTACCCAATTATTTGTATTTATATAACACACGTGTATGCTACTTTATAACTGTTTATGGCAGATTTTTACATTATGCTGAATTGTGGTTTTGTTGCCACACTAAATATTCATTACAGAAACGTTCACTTTTCCTCAAAAGGAAATTTGTAATACAATAAACATTGAACAAAACATTTCTAACACTTAAGCCTGGCACTCCACCGATAAATTGCTTTCACAAGATGCCTACCAGTATTTTATCTTAAAAACAGGCTTTTAATACACTTCAGTCAATTAGACAGCATCCAATATGTACACCAACCAGACAACATCCATTTAGTGCAGCTCGGCAACAACTAAACAATCTCCAGTAAGTACCAATTTGGGGCCAACCAAACAGCACCCATTAAGTACAGTTTGGCACCAACAAAAATAAGTAGTAGAGCAATCCCAGAACAGGCACCTAAAGTCATTTATACACTCTTAATCTGAGACTGCAGCAAAAGGAAGGTCTGAACAGGTTAACTTTACCTGCCATATGCCTCAATCACAGATTAAGCACTTGAAAATGACTTTGTAGATATATGAGTGTTACGTGGTCCTTTAACAAGCTGGTTGGGCAATTACGAACTCGGCTGTTAGCTAGTACATTTTACTGATAGCTGATGACCAATGATATACAGTATTGTGAACAAGCCAGTTAGTGAACGGGATAGTTTGCAGAGAACAGCGAAGGATAAGCTCTCTTCATAAGTAATGCAATCCTATATAGTTGGTCGCATATCAACCTTGGACCCTGTTAGTCGTGTATCAGCCTTATACCCTATCAGTCGTGCATTAGCTTCGTGCTCTGTTAGCTACGCAAGTCTAATGTCTCTCCTATTTGCCCAGGTGTATAGTTTATTGTAAATAGAGGCCACGCGGCCTCATCTAACAGGTACTGTGTGGAGATTTGTAGCTCACGGACTGGTCTGTGCAGCGACTGCTTCTTCTCATCCACCTCCAGACTCTGGAACTCTCTTCCCCCTTCTGTCTTTCTTAATTCTTACGACTCATCTTCCTTCAAAGGCCGGATCTGTCGTCATCTTAGAGCTTAATCCTGGCATATCTCTAGGTCCTCAGTTCTTCGACTATTCTTTCATTCTGACCTTTTCCTATTGTGTATCATTACCTCATCTCTGTCTTATCCTTAATCTTTCACTTCTTCGTCTTAATGTTTTCTTGGTGCCCAGGCCTTTATTAATGAGGGCAATTTTCTTGCCTCTCCCGGTGTCACATTCATAATTTTTTTTTTTTTATACAGTATTCAGGTGTATAGTCTCTTGTAAATATATATGTATATATTCTCTCATAATAGACTGTAAGGCCAGAACGGAGTGTTTCCCTCAAGAACCTATAGCAACAGACAAAAGGTTTTTATTCAGGGATTGATCCAGTACAGTTCGGCGCCAACCTGACAGAGTCAAAAACATACAGTTCGGCAAAACCTGACATACTCCACTAAGTACAGTTTAATTACAATCTTACAGTGTCCATCAAGTACGGTTAAATGCCAACCAAACAGCCTTCATGTAAGTACCAGTTAATTATCAATTAAGAACGTTTATGAGCCACTGAAACAGCTTCCAATTAGTAAATTCAACACCCAACCAGAAAGGTTCATTAAGTATAGTTCGGCGCCAACCAGACATCTTCCTTTATACACGGCACCAGACATGACAAGATAATACTTAGGTCTGTAAATCTCATTTAGGCCCAAATGTCACAAGTGCTCTAGAGTATAGCAGCTAGAAAAATATTATTAGTAAAATATACTCCATCAACCCAAACTAATTCTTATAAACGTTAAAAATGAGATTCGAGAAGCACCGGCCAGACAGAACTCGACCAAAAACTCCCTTTTTACCTGACAATATTCAAGTTGACGTGACAGGTCTGATATTTCTGTAATCTTGTGACTTCATATCGCGAATAACTCGACGATAACGAATGCTTAAAACCACTAAATAATCGTAAAAAACTTCCTGATCGTAGGATCGACGCCATGCTTTTAAGTCAGCTGTTATGGAATTGTGTATCGTCGGTTTCTTGATAATTAAGGTAATCTTTCAATATTTATCTTAAGTAAATGAATTATTATTTTTACTGCAAATATTTATTATATAATATAATTTAAGGTGTTTGTTATATGTATATATATACGGAATTTCTTTACCAAACTGAGATAAAATATTTAAAGTTTTTAGTAGATATTTTACTTTGTTTTACCATTTGTACGCAAGAATTCGCTTCTTCACTTAAATATACTGTAGGAATCTACACAACCGGAGCCATTGCATGAAACATGCTGAGGTGAAAAATCTCTGCCTTTTTCATCGTTCTTTATACACACACACACACACACACACACACACACAGAGTTCCAGGAGCTGAATATGGAAAATGATGCCATGAAAACGTCCTTTGCTGATGCACTAAAGGGGAATGTGGCAGTAAAAGAGGCTGTAAAGGTGGTGGCACTGGAAAACATACAAAC
Source organism: Halocaridina rubra (assembly GCA_037179515.1). Classification (NCBI taxonomy): domain Eukaryota; kingdom Metazoa; phylum Arthropoda; class Malacostraca; order Decapoda; family Atyidae; genus Halocaridina; species Halocaridina rubra. The sequence continues at coordinate 33,881 of JAXCGZ010021160.1, read as the reverse complement.
AGTTGACTATAAAGAGACAGTAATCGAAAAAATGAAAGACGTTGTGATGGAAAGGGCAAACCCACTCATCAGACAGGCACTTGATAAGGAGAAGACAGTGGTAATCTCAGGCATAAGTGAATCCCAGGAGCCAACATGGCAGGGGAGACTTGAAGAAAATAAAGCTAACGTTGTAGACCTGATAAGAAAGCTTGGAGTAGTATGTGGTCCTGAGGATATTGTAAACATACACCAACTAGGTAAATATTCGAGGGAAGGAAAGCCGAGACCAACAAAAGTAACCTTTGAGAGAGGGGAGACATGTAGGGAAATATTGTTGAGAAAAAAAAGTCTAAAAGACCTTCAAGAATGCAAAGAAGTGTTCATTAGACGATACAGAACACAGGAAGAGATGGGAAAGATCAAAAACTTGTTGCAAGAGGCAAGAAGGTTAAATGATGAAAGAAATGAAGAAGAGAAGAAAAATTTTCGTTACGGAATACTTCCAGACAAAGGGGAGATAAAGAAGATAATGACAGAAGATCAGGGGATGGGGCCTCATTAAGATTGTTATACACAAATGCTGATGGATTAGCTGGTAAGGCAGTAGAATTAAAAGATAGGATTCACAACAGTAAGGCAGATATAGTAGCAATTACAGAGACTAAGTTGAGTGAGGACATAAACAGTGTCACAGTTTTTCCTAAGGGCTTCAGAATACTAAGGGTCGAAAGATCTGAGAGGACTGGTGGAGGGATAGCACTGCTCATAAGTGAGAGGATTCAAGTTGAAGAGATAAACTTGGCTATAGAAAGTGAGTTCAGGGAATTTCTTGTTGCTCGCATAAATACTGGGTCAGAGAGCATTATAATAACTGTTGTATACAACCCACCAAGGAACCAAAATAGGCTTGAAATTTATGAGGAAAGTCATATAGGTACGATTGAAGTCATAAACTCAGTTGTTAACATGGTGCGGGAGAAAAAATGTAGGATTTTGATTATGGGAGACTTTAATCATAAAGAGATAGATTGGATAAATCTTGACCCACACAGTGGTGAGGACTCCTTTGGGGCAAGATTCCTAGATTGCGTACAAGGGAATTTCCTACACCAACATGTAATGGAACCAACAAGAGCCAGGGGTGGGGATGAGCCATCACTACTTGATCTGGTGTTCACAGATAATGTGTTGGATATTGAAAATATTGAGTATGAACCACCAATTGGAAAGAGTGACCACTGTGTGTTGTTGATGGAGTATATCATTGAAGACATTCTTCCTGAGAGTAGAGGCACTGAGGACATGAGGAGGAACTATCCGAAAGGAGATTACATCAAAATGAATGAGCTTTTTGCAGTTATTGACTGGAGAACCTTATTTTACAACAAATCTGTACAAGAAATGTATGACATCTTTTGTGAGAAATATGGGAAGATAGTAGATTGCTGCATACCTGTCACCAAAGTAGGTGTAATTCATGCCAGAGAGAAATGGTTCGATAATGGGTGTAAAAGAGCTAAGGAGTGGAGAGACAAATGCTGGAAAAGGTATAGGAGGAGAAAAAACATAAATGCCTGGCAAACCTACAAAAGAGCAAGAAATGACTACCTAAGTAAAAGGAGAGAGGCAGAGAAAGATTATGAGAGGGACATCACCAGGAAGGCTAAAGAAAATCCCAAGCTTTTCCACAGCTTTATCAGAGGAAAACTGAAGGTAAAAGAACAGGTTTTAAGGCTAAAGAGAGCGGATGGAAGCATCACTGAGACGGACGAAGAGATCTGCAAAGAATTGAACAAGGAGTTTCAGTCAGTATTTACAGTAGAAAATACCCCACCCCCTCAGATTGCAGTGATAGAAGCTCAAGGGCCGGTATTAGAGAACATCAACCTTACAGCCACAGAGGTATGCAAAGCGCTGATGGATTTAGATGTTCATAAAGCTACAGGTCCTGATGACATATCCCCTCATGTGCTTAAAAAATGCGCAAACACAATATCAGTGGCACTAAGTATCATATTTAAGGAGTCATTGGAGTCGGGGGAGATTCCAAGATGCTGGAAACAAGCAAATGTGATACCTATCTTCAAAAAGGGAAGGAGGGATACGGCTCTGAACTATAGACCAGTTTCCTTGACCAGCATAGTTTGCAAACTTATGGAGAAACTACTAAGGAAACATATCTCTCTTCACTTGGAATCCTTCAACTTTTTGTCAGTGAGGCAACATGGCTTCAGAGAAGGAAGATCAACAGTAACAAACTTATTAGAATTTTATGATGAGGTAAGCCAAATCTTACAGGAAAGAGAGGGCTGGGCAGATTGCATATTCCTAGACTTCCAGAAAGCGTTTGACACTGTTCCACATGGGAGACTTATTAGGAAGCTGCAATCAATGGCTAGAATAGGTGGAAATGTCTTGGAATGGATAAAAACTTACTTAGAAGGAAGGGAACAGAGGGTTAGAGTAAGACACTCAGTGTCTGAATGGAGAAGAGTTAGTAGTGGAGTTCCACAGGGTTCAGTTTTAGGGCCACTTTTGTTCCTTGTATATGTAAATGACCTACCAGAGTCTGTAAATTCATTCATGAATATGTTTGCAGATGATGCAAAGATTGTGAAGAAAGTAAAAAACGAGAACAGTGGTAGAGAACTTCAGGAGGATCTAAATAATCTGCATGAGTGGTCAGAAAAGTGGCTAATGAAATTCAATACCTCAAAATGTAAGGTAATGAGAATGGGTACAAGTGCAAGAAGGCCCAAGCTTGACTACTCGGTGGCTGGAGTACAACTTCAGGAGACAGAAAATGAGAGAGATCTAGGAGTAAACATATTGGCAGATTTGTCTCCAGAAATACATATAAATGGCGTAGTAAGGGCAGCATATGCATTCTTATCAAATGTAAGGGTAGCCTTCAGGCACATGGACAAGGAAATGTTCAGAAATATTTATGTAACCTATGTGAGGCCAAAACTCGAATATGCAGCCCCCTTTTGGAATCCGCACTTGAAAAAGCACATAGCTAAGCTTGAAAAAGTTCAAAGACATGCCACGAAACTGGTGCCAGAAATACGCAATCTCGGTTATGATGAGAGGCTGAGGGAATTAGACTTGCCATCACTCGAAGCTAGAAGAGTAAGGGGGGATATGGTGACAGTCTTTAAATTCCTTCATGGTTATGATAGAGTGGATAGGGATCGATATTTCGATATGGCTGGCTCTAGAACTAGAGGTCATAGTTTGAAGCTTCGGAAGAAAACTTGTTTGCAGGATGTAAGGAAATACTTTTTCAGTGTAAGAGTAGTTGATAATTGGAATTCGCTAAGCGAGGAGGTAGTTAATGCTACCTCAATCCATAGTTTTAAGGACAGGTATGATAAGTATCACTAAGTCTAAAAATGGAACCGATCAGGAGACGGGAAGATACGAGCTTTGGGCTCTTTCCCGTAAACACAATTAGGTAATCACAATTAGGTAATCACACACACACACACACACACACACACACACACACACACACACACACACACACACATATATATATATATATATATATATATATATATATATATATATATATATATATATATATATATATATATATATATATATATATATATATATATATATATACACTGTAGCACAGTGGAGAGCAATGGATATGTAATTATTACGAAAATTAATTTCCTTTTTTAAGCATACTGACTGTACCTGATACAGAAAAAAATGCCCTGTCTTATATTTATATTTTTACAGTGGGATTAGTTATAATTACATCTCTGTGCATATAGTCAAAACAGTCACAGTTATCTTTACCTTTCTTCACATTCATGTAGTAGGTTGGCCCATGGCACAGCCGGCCGTTGCGATTCTACAGCTGAAGGTTTTTTGAACTTAAACAGGACTGTCCAGGACAGTTCGATGTTAAGTCTTCCTTCAGTAGCGGTTCTTCTTCTATGCCTACATCAACACTGAATATTCTTGGATATTCATTATACATCTCTTGTTATCCCTTCACATCTGACAAGTCATTACACTCTCCATTTCTGTTTCTCTTTACTTTATGTATTCTTCGTGCCCAGACCTGATGAGGGCTGTTTTATTTTATTATTTTTTGTCCCGTTCTGATGCCACAATCATAAAAAAAAAATCGCTAAAACAGTCACAGTCATCTTTGCCATTCGGCACATATAACCAAAAACAGTCATTATTACCCCTCTGCACATTTACCAAGACAGTCACGGTTTTCATTACCTCTTTACACATATAGCCAAAACAGTCACATTTATCTCTACCACTCGGCAATATAGCCCAAAACAGTCATAATATCATTACCTCTTGGGACATATAACCAAAGCATTCACAATTACCATTACCTCTTGGCAAACATAGCCAAAGCCGTTACAGTTATCTTTACCTCTCTGCACATATAATTAAAGTTATCCTTTTCTCCTGGCACATATAGCCAAAGTCAATAAAGTTATCCTTACCTTTAGACACAGATAGCCAAACAGTCACAGTTATCATTATCTTTTTTCACATATAGCCAAAACAGCCACAGTTATCCTTACCTCTTGACGCATATAATAAAAAACAGTTATCTTTACCTCTCGGCAAATATAGCCAAAGCAGTCACAGTTGTCTTGACCTCTCGGCACATATAGCCAAAACGGTAACGGTTATCATTAACTTCTTGAAACATATAGCCAAGGCAGTCATAGCCAAAGCAGTCATAGCTATCATGTCTTTTCGGCACATATACCCCAAAAAGTAACAGTTATCATTACCTTACAGCACACATAACCAAAACAGTCACAGTTATTTTTCCTCTTGGTAAATATAGCCAAAACAGTCACAGTTATCTTTACCTCCCGGCACTTATAATCAAAATTGTCACAGTTTTCCTTACCTCTTGGCTCATATAGGCAAAATAGTCACAGTTATCTTTACCTCCTGGCACATAGAGCCAAAAACAATGACAGTTATCTTTACTTATCGACGCATATAGCCAAAACAGTAGCAATTTACACAAAAACTATTTTAAAACAGATTTTTGATTTGGAAACGAGAAACACTGTGCTAATTATATTTGCTTCTTTAAGAGTCTCAGCTAAAAAAAAATATATAAAACTAAGCTTCTGACACCAATACTAATATATCCTTTTCTCTTTCAGTATTCAGAATTTTAGACGGTTATAACTTGGCCAACAATGGGATGTATTACTAAACCTTAACATCCTAACCTTATTACTCAAGTAAAGAGTGCAAGGCACTCTTTTATGTGTCACAGTTAGTCTCATTTCAACCGGCGGATGACATAGACATGTTGGAGCCGGGGAATTAATACTGGTTGCCCATCCTAACCTTCTGTTGTGGGGTTGAACTTAAATTAATCACTTCCCGACTCACGCACCCTACCAATGAGCTACCGTGGCCTCCCAAGTAAAAGGTGTGATGATGAAGCTATATTACACATGGCTCAAGCGCAGAAGTATATACTTTATTCGGCTCATTGGAAGATTTTATTATCATGTGACGAAACTGTAAATGCTTTGAGATAGAGATGTTTACTCCTGGTTTGCTTCAATTTTTTGTTTGATTCTAAGTAAAACGTGTGCAGTTCTAGTTGAGTTAGAATTATACTTTCACTGATGAAAGCTCTGGGAATATATATTCTACTACATTGAAATTTATTACTTACATGGGAAGGAATTTTCCTGACGGATTTCTTCTTCGCTGCTCCATACTGAAATGAGAGAGGGCCTTACAAAAATTTTGAGTGATGACCTTTGCTGACTGTCCTTCTGGTAATATATGTGAATATCTCATTAAATTACGAAAGCAAATATATTATATAAATTCGTTAATTACTATTCATTTCTTTAAAGATCATAATATTAGAACTTATTAACGCATTATGTCATAAATATCGCAAAAGCTGCTATCGCTGCTCTGATGAGCTGGTGAGTTGCATCCCTCCCCCACTGCCGAGGCCGCGTAACACTCGCCAAGCGGCCTCGTCTCACAGGTACTGTGTGAAGATTTGTAGTTTGCGGATTGGTCGGTGCAGAGACTGCTTCTTCCCATCTACCTCCAGACTCTGGAACTCTCTTCCTCCTTCTGTGTTTCCAAATTCTTATGTCCTATCTTCCTTCAAAAAGCAGATCTATCGTCATCTCAGGGCCTAATCCTCCTATTTTTTCAGTCTCTCCTCTTCCTTTGTGTATCATTACCTCATCTCTGCGTTGTCCTTAACCTTTTTCTCTTCCTTCGTCTTGGTATTTTCTCGTGCCCGGGCCTTTATTGATGAGGGCAGTTGTTATTGCCTGTTCTGGTGTCACACTCATAAACAAAAATAATTTTTATTATTATTATTATCATTATTAATATTATCATTATTGCTACTTCATCCTGTATAGGATATATATATATATATATATATATATATATATATATATATATATATATATATATATATATATATATATATATATATATGTATGTATGTATGTATGTATGTATGTATGTGATTACCTAATTGTGCTTACGGGAAAGAGCGCCAAGCATGCGCGCGTGCGCACGTTTTTTATTATTTTTTTTATATATATTTGAAAAACGTGTGTCGATATCTGTACCCTATCTAATAATATAGTGAACTGACAAAATCTGTTCGTAAAAGATAATAAAACGAGAGATTTCTTTTGTTTTGCTTTAGATAAAATAGCTGGAATCCTTTGGAAAGCTTGCAACCTAAATTTAGTTATAAAAAAATGACATGTTATTGCTATGTCCCTTCTGCTTTCTCTCTGTGAATTGTTTCTATTAAAGAATTGACTAGAAATCACGTAAATATTTTGATGCTATTTTATTAAATGACAAGCAAAATTATGGTGTACAACAATGTGCGTGAACACGTGAGAAAATAAATTTCTAGAACAAGAAACGTTTTCATACAGGGAAGTGAACGCGTCTCGGCGGTGAAAATGAACGCACCCTAGTTAAGGTTGCTGTCTTCTTCTTTGTATATAGGAATGGGAGAGCTTTGTGCTACACTCAGTCTTATTGGAAGAGTGAAAACGATGAGGTGTGTGGCGGAACTAATTCTTGTGGTGAGTACAATGGGGAAAGATATTTTTATTTACTCATATATATTATATAAATACTTTGTGAACAGGGAAAAGTAGTAAATTCATCAAGACGTATTTTTTATATTAGTTTTCTTTTCTACGTATTTTATTTTTACTTTATTCAACAGCTACATTATTTTATAAAATAGAAATAAAGTAATAATTGTCTTAAAATATTTTTTAAGTGAATAATTAAATTTCTATTTTTTTAAGGTCTTGAGTTTTGCATTTTTTTTCTTTTTTATGAATTATTAGTATAACAACTCGCATGAATTATAAACATAACAACTCGGATGAACTATCAGTATAACAACTCAGATATTGTTATAAAATTAGCATACATAATCCGTTTGGTACCACACTTGAATGAATTATAATGATAATAATGATAATAATAATAATAATAATAGCAAAAATAATAATAATAATAATAATAATAATAATAACAATAATAATAATAATAATAATTATAATAATAACCAAAACAACAACAATAATAATAATAATAATAATAATAATAATAATAATAATAATAATAGTTTAAAGGACCCTAGCTAGGAATTGAGGGTGTGACTCTTGTTATTATATTAGGTTAGGTTTGATAAGGGTAGTGAACATTGAGTATATGCACCTTACGATAACTTAGGGTGCTTTTTATCCAGTTGATCCTTTATTATTTTACTGCTTACAATTATAAAACATACTGCAGATACTTTTCAATGTATTAGCTCTGCTCATTAGCACATGACAGGCAAGCTGCTCCACTACGGAGTTGACGCTTGGAGTGGTATCTAGCACCAGTTCTCAAGCCACACTTTGTCTGTGTCCACCCCCTTCATGGGGGATTAATAATGACACGTAAAACGTGGACTATTGTTAATGCTGTCACCACATGGCTTATATATAAAAAATTCCGAGTTCAAATTCCAAAGATTTTTCGTGCATTTTTTCCATAGGGTTGTTTAAGGAAAGGAAAAAGAGAGTAGTGGAGTCATTTAAGTAGCGATTCTTTTTTAGTTATATAGCCTCTAGTTTACGTCATTGGATTTGTGGCTCAGTAGTGGAACAGTATCCTCAGAAATTCATAAATCGGGACTTTTCATAGAAAGACCAGTGCTTGATATTCAGTATCACATGTGATAAGAAGATAAATAGGCTTCTCTTTTGTTTTAAATGTTAAGAGTTTTATTATTATGCTAATTCATATTTAATTGTATTGCTTGTCCTGGAGATTTGATTGAATCGTTTTGTTATAAAATTATTGTAGTCACCGTGGCTCAAGCGGTAGCGTCCGCGACTCAGGCGTCAGGTCGAGGGTTCGCGCCCCGTCACGGTCTGAGGTTAGCAAGGGCATGCACTCAGGGTAACGATTACATCTGCCAAAACAAGTCCTTCGCAAGAAGGCAACCGTCCTAGTTCTTGGTTGAAAAGGGATCCCGTGACGTAAACCGGAACGTTTTGCTATAAAATGACAAAATTTGGATGAAAAATTGAAGCCTAACAAAAATGTGCTGACGATACCAGATCATTCAAAATGATACAATAATTTTTATAGGATATTTTTATATATATATTTTTTTTAAATACCTCAAAAAGAAATTAAATGAATCACATCAATAACTGATATCAAATAACCCAAAAGATCAGCTTGTTAAGCTAAGTAAAAAAAAAAAAAATCATTGCTAGTTGAAACATTTCAACATGACCACAGCTTTTGAAACAAAGCCCCATTCCATTCCAAAACGAACTACTTAGTAATTATATTTACTCGTACG
>JAXCGZ010021160.1:10000-20000 GCA_037179515.1 Halocaridina rubra | reverse complement strand
TAATAATAATAATAATAATAATAATAATAATAATAATAATAATAATAATAATAATAATAATAATAAAAAGTGCCATTTTATGTGTAGCCAGTAGTTCCCATTCGAATAGGGGTGGATACAGACTAGTCGGAGCTGAGGAATTTAGCGTTGCCCTTCCCAACGCCCCGCGGTAGAATCAAACCCACGTTCGTCGCTTCTCGAATAACGCGCTTTACTACTGAGCTATCGTGGTCCCAATATTAATAATAATGATAATAATAATAATAATAATAATAATAATAATAATAATAATAATAATAATTAGCATCACTAACAGCTTCGTGCTACTTACGCAATTCGCTTTGAACAGATGTAAACCGACTTGCACTCTATAACAAATGATTGTAAGTTACTTCCAAGTACTAACAGCTGTTGTTACTTCCCTAGCTGGCAGCTGTAATTCTATCATTAGTGCTCCGTATGCTGTAATCCCTCCTGAAGCGGAGACAATAATAATAATAATAATAATAATAATAATAATAATAATAATAATAATAATAATGATAATAATAATAATAATAATAATAATAATAATAATAATAATAATAATATAATGATAATAATAATAATAATAATAATAATAATAATAATAATAATAATAATAATAATAACTGAGAAAGCATTTCAAATGGCTCCTTTAAGTAGTTGTTACCGTCCGAGGATGGCTAGACTGAAGCAATAAATTTCATAAACTTCAGACTTCAAAACTACTGAAACTGTCTCATGATTTTATATTTTTTTTCCTACCTTTTGCTTTTACTATTCCAAAACATATCTCTGAAGGGTTACTTACCTGTCTGCTAAGTTGACAGGGGCTACCACTCCCGGGACGCTTCTAACTTCGCTTTCTTATTTCCAAGTGGCAGTTGTGAAGTAAACCTCTTCTAGCTACTTTAGAAAATTGAATTCGGGAATTCTTGGGTAGGAGATAGGCTCTAGTTTAGTGTTGTTTAAAACGTGAAGGTCCATTTTTATTTGCTAAAGATTAGAGTATAACTAAATATTAATAAAGAATTTAATTTGAAGCCCCAGTGTGATATTGTCTTCTTTTATATAGGTGGTTGATATCCTATTCGTAGGCCAATTATATTACGATTCCCGCTTCCAAAGCAATGTAGGTAGATTTTTTTTTAAATGATTTTGACACCAGGACAGGCCAAAAAATAATAAAATAAAACAGCCCTCATCGGGCCTGGGCACGAAAAATACATAAAGTAAAGAGAAACAGAGATGGAGTGTAATGATATGTCAGATGTGAAGGGATGATAACATGTGTAATGAATATCCAAGAATATTCAGTGTAGCTGTAGGCATAGAAAAAGATTCTCTGAAGGTAGACTACAGATAAGTGAATGAATAAATAAATAAATAAGGATAACGGAATGAGTGCCCCACATATATCAAAGCAGTACCTTCATTTCAAATAATAGAGACTGTGCCTTCATTTTGACACCAAATACTGTCTTTGAGAAAGCTGGAAATTTATAACCACTGTATCCATAACATAAAACTCAAAAGAAATTGATAGTCAGAGGCTGGCAACGCCAAAGGCAATAACACTGATGATAGTTGTCATCATAAACACCAAAACACAAACAAAAAACACAAAAAGAGAAGCAATATATGCGGTCCAAAATACTTTCATGGCTATACTACTCTGACACTTTCTGCACTACTGGTCAAAGAATGTCTCATTTCTGTCAAAATCCTCAGTGATCTACGAATGACTGCCTGAGTGTATGATAGAAAAAAAAATGTCAGATACTGTGACAAGATAATTAAATTATTATCAGTCATTAATGCGATATTTAAAGCCTTTTTTTATGGTTTAAAAGAAATACATGCTACCCCTGCAGTAGGTGTGACAAACATCAGCCTATTAATGTATGGCTGACGTTCAACATACTACAGTCTCGCATTCAGCACGACAAATCGCCTTGAAGAATAGCGTTGCTGAAAGATGATGGCATGCTGTGACTAACGAACGGATGTAATGTAACGGCTTTTTATTTTCATTAATGCGGTTACGTCAAGATAACAACCCTATTATGTGAACAAACAACCCAAAGGTTTACGATATTAAGATCTATTTCATTCCTTCTGTTGTGCTTGCGGTTCTCTCTCTCTCTCTCTCTCTCTCTCTCTCTCTCTCTCTCTCTCTCTCTCTCTCTCTCTCTCTCTCTCTCTCTCTCTAAACATCCTTTTAAAAATAATAATTATTAGAATATCTTATCGAACTGGACAAACATAACGTATATATTGATCATTGAACTGCGATTTCTGAAGTCATGCAAGTTTGATAGCTATATTGAGTGACAACCACAGACGAGCAAAACTATGCGCTCTACATACATGCATACATGCATACATACATGTATATATAGTTGCAGGTTTATAATTGTACAGTCTACCAGCATATGCACTCCACTGTATATATTGAGTAAATAGTTTTTTTTTTAATATCACAGATAAAACATTCAACAACAAGTAAAATAAAAAAAATGCACAGGAAAACAGCAAAATTCCTGCTGACACTTTTAAAGACCATTAAATGTCAGCAAAAGCAAATTAAATCCTTGCTCAATACAAATAAAAAAAAAACATGTTCATTATATATTTCGTAGAGTAAACGGTGTAATTAATTCCCACGGACAGAACATTCAACAGCAAATTAAAAATACTCCCGTAAACAACCAACTTCCACCTGACATGCTGAGAGACAATTATCCGTAACCTAAAGCAAGTCGAATCCTTACACAATAGACCAAACAAATGTTGCTATTTCCGCATTTCCCACTCATAAACTGCGTCTTCCTCGCGCTCGGCCATTTCAAAGAGATACAGAAATGAAGTCTTGTTGTTTTATCATTATTTTGTATCATTAGGTGAGAAACAAGGTACAGACCGTCTCTCCAAGCCGCACAGGATGTTGATACGTGTTACACTAATTTCAACTTTCAGTATCACTCTTTAATATGACTTTCACTTCTTGTAATCTTAAAGAAGTCTCTATTAAGCAACTGGGAGGATAGGAAGTGGTTTCGCTTTTTAAGTTATGGATGCTTTGTTCGATTAGATTCAAATGTCAGTCGTGAGATGATATTATTTTCTGCATATATGATGCTTTACCCAGCTGCAGACTGAAGGGTGTCCACAGCTAAGAAGAGAAGCAACTAGACTGAGGCCCGATTTCTTAAACAGTGTAAACCTAGGATGCTATATTGTTAGTTAGCTAGACACACAAATGGATTTCATAAACGCATCTGACGCGGTTCTGTGTATGGCTAGGATCCCGTGTGTGTCTAGCTAACTAACGATATGGTATTCTAAGTGTACACTGTTTGAGAAATCGGGCCTTAATCATACACTGCTCATTCCCTCACCTCTTTTATCAACTTTTCTTCTCCCCTATCCCTTTTAGTAGTCTTTTATGAGACGCAGGGCATTCGATTGATGCATTTAATTTTTCATCGCCATCAGGGATATATGTGCAATGTCTGTTTAGAATTGAAAGTAGTTCGACTTTCTCGATTGAAATTTGTATTGGTACAATGAAGAGCAATCTTATATACCAAATTATAGGCCGTTATCCAAATCCATTTATATTGCATTATGATGCTTGAATTTTATTCAGTGCATACATACATACATACATACAAAGCGGTGTGTTCTATACATGTCAAAACTCTGGAAACCACAAAATTTCTCTGGGCCTATGAAGGAGTATGTTATTATGCAGTAAAGAGTTTAAGGCAAGAGGAAAGTAAAGAGACCTTTAGTTCTTTCTTATGCATCTAGAGTACATGTTCTTGTCTCTTAAACTTCGTCATTGTGGATATTGTATTTCCTTTAATGAATTGTGCGTGTGTGTTTGTGTATTTTCCACTATTGCTGCTACTATAGCTGCTACTACTACTACTACTACTACTACTACTATTTTTACTACTGCTGCTGCTGTTACTGCTACTACTACTACAAAATATTATTATTATTATTATTATTATTATTATTATTATTATTATTATTATTATTATTATTATTATTATTATTATTGTTATTATTGTATAAGTTTTATATTGTAAATTATCTATTAGTACTTTGAAATATTTTATTGATAAGCGAAGTACACAACAAATTTACAAATATATTTTAATTTAAAAAAATATCCCATTTCTTATAAATAAATAAATAAATAAATAAATAAATAGATAAATATTCTACCGAAAGCAATACCGGATAAGCTATAATAATGAGTCAGCGAATATAGATTTTGAGTGATCTCATTCATGACTTCTGCTCTGCATTCTCTCTTCGTAGCGATAATGACGTTTTTTTTCCTTCAGTCGCCCAAACGCACCCATCCATTGAAAGTCTCTGTGTGTGTGTGTGTGTGTGTGTGTGTGTGTGTGTGTTAACAAAAGTCTTGCTTCTTGATTTCATGGTTTTCATGAAAACATTTACTGAAATCACTAAATATATTAACTCATATTTTGTGCGTGTTGATGTTAGAGAATTTTTTTTTTTTAAATATGTTTGTTCAGAGCTGAATTATGTGTATTTTGAAAGACAGCAAAATTTGCATGCACTAAAAAAATGTTAGCAGTCTGCTGCAACCTAAGAGATATTTCTCTTTAGTGTAGAAATATATTATAAATAGAATCTATCAGTAGAAAAAAAAAAAGTGCTCAGACCCGATCCTTGATGCAATTATACCCCCACTTTGAACCAATCCATCAATCCTACTGCAACACCTACTACGGTCACACTGTCCTCATGCATATCTTGCACCACTATTCCTGATTTCCTCATATAATACCCTAACTCCTCTCTCGACACCCTGTCGTACACGCTTTCTCTAAATCCACAAATATACAATGTAACTCCTTTCCAGATCTATACTTTTCCATAAGCATTCTCAGTGCAAAAATTGCATCCTGACATAACACCATATTGCTGTTCACAAATCCTCACAGATCTTCTTAGCCTACCTTCAATTACCCTTTCCCATAACTTTGTGCTGTGACTAATCAGCTTTATAGTCCTGTAATTGCAACAATTCTGAACATCTTTGTTCTTAAAAATTGGTACCAGAATATATATATATATATATATATATATATATATATATATATATATATATATATATATATATATATATATATATATATATATATATATATATATATATATATATATATATATATATATATATATATATATATATATATATATATATATATATATATATATATATATATATATATATATATATATATATATATATATATATATATATATATATATATATATATATATATATATATATATTAAATCAAAACCCGTCAAATTTGGCGTTGATACTATTTTCTCATGAATTATCACTATATAAAACTAGAACCAGTAGAACCTACAGAATATGTAGAGTATATTCTTGGCCTAAATTACAAAAAGCACATGGTGCAGAAACGCTTAGGAATTACAGAATATGTTATAGGGCTACATTTCATGTTTGTAAAAATACAACAATTAACACTAAAATGGAAATCCAGCAAATTTGATTTTAATAATATATCATCATTTATTAACACTGGATATATACAAGAGCTCCTAGAACTGTAATGTTTTAGGCCTATATGTTTCGTATTTGGAAAGCATATCAATGATTATAAGTTAAACGGAGACCCAATCATATTTTGAGACTATTATTACAATCTACAGAAAACAAGACATAAGCACAGAAAAACCCAGGAGTTGGAGAGCTCCTTGTAGGCCTACCATTACTTTCTTTTACCACATGTTTGACGGTTGACCAAAAGTCATCTCTATTACTCATGATATATCGAGTTTTATGTAGGTAGAATGGCAATTGTGATATAAAAATTTTATTGCTGTGTAATCTTCTATACTTCCCAAAAGAAAGTTTATGCTTAGCTTTTTTTCTCTCTCGAAGACAGTTTCTGGCTATTTCTTTATCAGTTCTTCTTCTCCTAAAAACACTATTGTCTCCGAAAGCAACAAAATTTATCTTCTCAATTTGACTAACATATTAGGAATTCAGAGAGCCTCTAACTTATCTTAAAGGACTCGCATTATATAGGTTGTAAAAGCTTCATTTTAGAAATTGGGAGTTCGGTTCTGGAACTCTTCCTCCTTTTGTCTTTCCTAATTCTTATGACCTTTCATCCTTCAAAAAGCAGATATATCGTCATCTCAGAGCCTAGTCCTCTTTATCTCTGGGTCCTCTGTTCCTTGACTGTTTTTTTCTGTCTGTCATTTTCCTTTGTGTGACAGTACCTCATTTCTGCCTTGTACTTAGCCTTTTTCTTTTCCTCTGTCTGGGTATTTTCTCGTGCCCGGGCTTTTATTGATGAGGGCAGTTTCTGCTTGTCCCGGTGTCACACTCATAAAAAAAAAATTCTCGTCATTACTATTCCTAATTTAAATTACTAAAAATCTGTAAATCTTTTATATGTCTCTGCTTAGAATATTGCTCTTTCACCTGGAGTATAACAGGGGTAAATATACCTGAAAGTTAATTATTTATAAATTATCTGGACAGCATTTTTATGAAGGCTTTTCTGTCTTTATGCTGTTTATTTTTTATTTATTTATTTTCTTTTTTGCATAGGAAAAAGGGTTAATCGTGATATATATCAAGCCAAGAGACAGTTGTATATAATCACTCTTCTCAGTGTTGCATAAACTTACTCCATGATTCTTATTATGCCTTGGAGATAATTTCAAGATACTTTCCCTGTGAACTTGCCTTCCTATAAAGGACGAGTTTGTCAGCATTTGGAAAATACATGTTGTGAGATTCCCATTTGTTTTGTAATATGGTTCCCATTATTTTCATTAGACTGTCGATAATGGCAGTGCCGGTCCATTCGTTACTGCGTATATAGATATTAAAATAACCATGTTGACAAATCTCTGATCTTTGCGTGTTTACCGTGATATTAACCATTCTGCGGTATTTGTAATAGAGCCTTGAGATGGTCGCCACAACCGTAATCAGTTATTCAATGTGTCTTTTCATTGATGGATTGATAATACTTTAATTTCATTTGCTTTTACGAAGTTCTGAGATTAGAAATATGTTTTTACTCTTTATTCTCAGCCTGGACTAGAGCAATAAAAACATCCAAAACTTTTATCAACTGACTATAGTATCAGAACAGGATTATCACCTACAAACTAGAATTGACTAAAAACCTGTGACGTAAGTATGTACAAGTTCACAGTCAAATAAAACATTACAAAAAGTTATATAAAAAGACAAACTCACACTAAAATAGAAAAAAAAAAAGGTCAAGAACATTGAGAGTGCTAATTCCTGCCTTTATGCAGAAAAGGAAGGTCTTGATGTTTCACCTCTGAGAAGTGGTGAAAGGTGTAACGTATCAAACAGGGTGCAATTATTTAGAGACTCGCACTGCAATCACGCATGTCATGCTTCTCCATAATGCACTTCTTTTTTACGAGGGGTTAAATATGTTCCCCTTTGTACACCCAATTGACCTATATTTTATAGACATCAAAACTTCGTCTTTTATGCAAACTCGAGCTGAATTATTTATTACTCAACACTGTCATCATGTTTAATATTTATTTTTTTTTCATTGTCTTTTTTCGTTGACTGGAGGGAAATCATGTGTGTTTGATGTTCATTTCGAAAGGAAATTGTCATCTTCTTCTTCTTCCCACGCTCTTTTCCGGTACAATATTATGTATTACAAAAGTAACACTTGCTGAATTAAAGTTTTTATAGTGTTATTTTTTTTTATTAGTTGTTAGTGAATTCGCATATCAAATTCAGTTGAAAGAATGCTAGACAGGAACAGACTACCATCTCAGAACAGGTATATTACATTATCTTAGATAAAACTCAGATACATAAAAGATAAACCTGTTAAGATTTATATATTTCTGCAGTATACATCAACATGAATGAAGACTCACAGCAAAATTGTCCGAGCATTGTATTACAAACACAAAAATTACTTTAAAAAATAAAGAATGACAGTTACTTAAAAAGGGCGATCAAAACTCCCCAAAGTTCATAATATTACAAAGAATATCACAATACAAATTATATAAATCAAAATTAAGAAAAATAACAGATTTTCATTATAATTCAGTGCACATATTCAATGCATATGGCAGTGTTTCATCTAATTAAGGCTGCCATATCTCTAGGCTATACGAATTCAGCGTCATCACTACTATAAATTGCCAACATGGTGATGTTGCCATGTCATAAACAACCATACAGTAATTTATATTAGAGCGATAACTTTCACTCTTGTATAACACTGCCTTAGACACCTTGCTATGGCTTAGGAAGTGATCTTCAAGCTTTTCTTTAACTCAGACTTAACGGTTAGATTTTTAAAACTATTATTATTATTATTATTATTATTATTATTATTATTATTATTATTATTATTATTATTATTATTAAACTTATTTTTAATAATTTTATTTGTAGCTTTTTTCATATCTAATCATTACGGTTAGTAGTTTTAGATGTAAAAAAGAATAAAATAAAACATTTACTTACATAGTTTTGTACATAACTTCCCTAAAATATGAAAAAAATATACTTGTAAATTTAACTAGAATTATTTTTTTATATTTTAGTTTTCACTTTTATACCTACCCTTCTTCAAAACTGTAATGCTTCCGACCCTTCCAAAGCGCCAGAGTCCCGCGGCACGAAGATTGTGAACCATGCTACTGATATATACTAGGCCGTGTCACTCACCTGTTGCTCTATTTCTAATGCTCACAAGATGTCTTTTCGTCTTGGCCCTAAATCCTTTCACCCTTTAATTAGACTACTTTTCTTTTTCTTTGTTTCTAGATTATCATCTCCTGTCTTTTATTGTTTTATGGCTGTTTATTAGTAGGATAATGAATTTATTATTAGATTGATTTTTTATAGACTGCCATATGCTATTGTTTTGTTTATAAACAGATTTTTTATATATAATTTTGTTCTGAGTTTATTGTCCAAGTTATGCAATAATGTGCATATTTGTTTTACTTTGATAAAGATATTTGTTCGTGTAATATTATTATTATTATTATTATTATTATTATTATTATTATTATTATTATTATTATATTATTATTATTAGTTTGAACATTACTGTCCAAGTTATGATAACTCATGAGAAGGTTCCTTCAGTGCTTAAAATTGTAGTCTTAGTAGTAGTAGTAGTAGTAGTAGTAGTAGTAGTAGTAGTAGTAGTAGATGTTGACCACTTTCTTTCGAAGTCGAAGAACTTTCGAGATATGAGGATGTTAAGGGCTAAACAGACGATCAATATTACTGACAGTCCTTCCCTGTACTGTCATTATTACTGTCGGTGTGTCCATCATATGGACGTAGTAGTTCTCACCAATAGAATAGTGTCAGTATTTTTACTGACAGTAATAATGATCGTCTGTACCCCCCTTTATGGTTCCTTCAGTTCTGGAAAATGTAGTAGTAGTAGTAGTAGTAGTAGTAGTAGTAGTAGTAGTAGTAGTAGTAGTAGATGTTGACCACTTTGTTTCTAAGTCGAAGAATTTTCGAGATATGAAGATGTTATGGTTCCTTCAGTTCTGGAAAATGTAGTAGTAGTAGTAGTAGTAGTAGTAGTAGTAGTAGTGGTAGAGTACATCTTATGTATGAACTCAGTTGTGGAGATGTATCTTCTCGAGCTATTGCTTCGATAAAGAGAACAAGTTACTTGTTTTGTAGCGCACACACACACACACACACACACACACACACACACATACACACACACACACACACACACACATATATATATATATATATATATATATATATATATATATATATATATATATATATATATATATATATACATATATATATATATATATATATATATATATATATATATATATATATATATATATATATATATATATATATATATATATA
>JAXCGZ010021160.1:0-5000 GCA_037179515.1 Halocaridina rubra | reverse complement strand
ATGGAATCGCACCAATAATATAGCAATATGAAAGCTGTCATCATTATCTGGAATTTTTCAATGCTTATATTGGGTCCCTTTCTTCATTAGCCTTTTGGAGGCTATGGGTTGGTATTAACTTAAAAGCTTTACCTTCGGATACCTATTCGAAAACCAATCCTCGCCTTCTTTCCAGGATTGGATTCAGCTTCTAGTTGCTTTGACTTGCTTCCACGTCGACTGCATTAGCAAATATGAAATAGTGTATATACATTTTTCAAAGACATTTCAATTCCTGAATTGAATTTCTTACTTTACTCTTGTCAACAGTAAGACTAAATAAAGCTCTACAAACATGCACATGGACATAATACGTAAAGATTTCTTTGTCAGTAACTGTAGTATAAGATTTTCAGTTGACAGAGGAAAATACTTGGCACACAAGAGAAATGGACAGAGTCGTTGACGGCACTGATTACATTAAAATAATCTGTTAAGCACTACTCAGTGCTCAACAACTTCAGCACCTACATGAGAGACGACCAACGACATGGACATTCACTCTAACGAACAGCTACAAGACCAATATTTTTACAGAGACAACACTACCCCGACAGCTACTGATAGACATTTTGACAGCAGGTCATCATAACTAATGTAGCAGCGTAGAGTTAAGTCCAAGTTCACTATATATTTGTTGGGAGTTACATTCATAAAACCCTTAAGCATGATTATCTTTGGAATAATTTCTTAATATTAAGAAACTTCCTGGATAGGTTTTAATACAGCTGGGACAGTCACACGAGACACCATGGTTCTTGCAAGTGGTTCTGCAAAGAGAAAGTCAACCTCATGACCTACTAGTCTTTTATTGTACCGTAAAATATTTTATTATATTGTTCCTCTTAAAGATATTTTAAAAGTAAATTTTATGGCATGATTTTTTTTTGTGTCTTTATTGTTTCATAAAAAAAAATAGTACCCCTAGATGTTTACATTTAGTCACCATATCACAATTGATGAGAATTGTGTATGTGTGGGTATGGCTATGAAGTCAAGCATAAACAATTCTTATTAAAGGTAATATTATTTTTTTCTCTCATATGAATATAGACGTTATAATATTTAAAACATGCACTGATAATTGAATTTGTCTCAAGATTCGTGTTTACTTATATTTTGTTGTGGGAAGTGCTTTTGTAGTAACTTCTTTAAAATGTTCAATTGTAAGTATTTTTTAATCTTCTACAGTTTTGAGTAAGTGATACACCTTGTCATAACAGGAAAAGCCAACCTAAGTAGAAAAAATAATAGTACTCTGGTCTTATGATTACACTTAAGTTTGCCTTTTTTATTTTTTAGCAGTTTATGCCTGACTATGGTAATTCTTTAGAGTAAAAATGTAATCCAAATATCAGTGGCATTTTGAAATTCTTATCCTTTCTTGATTATGGAGATACTTTCTAATTTCAGGGTTCAGCAAAATTCAACTTCACGTATCAAGTAAAACAGCCAATGTATGGGAATTTCTATGGGCACTCATCCACACGAAATGGAGATCGCGAAGAAGGAAGATATTTTGTGCTTCTTCCTGACCGCCGCTTAATGACTGTGCAGTATGTAGCAGACTCAACAGGTTACCATCCCAAGATCACATATTCATCCATTGAAGGAATGCAAATGTTCCAGAACTTTTTGTTTCCTCCCGAAGCTAAGGGAAGTTTTGGTGCCAACACCTTTGGGACCCGCACCTCCTCTTTAACAACTGAAAGAACGACCGTGCCTCCACTGTTTGCAGCATTCTCAACGACTCCTGGACTTCGTGGAGTTGTTTCCAGTGTCAACTCACCTAATCAAAGCAAAGCTACAACATCAAATACTACTCCATCAAATGTCTTCCAGTTCACCACTACAACTTACTCTCCTCCCCGGGCAACACCTACTCCCAGGCTGACGTCCAATATCAATCCTCTTACAACTCCCTTTGCAAAAATAACTCCAATACGACCCAGATCCACAGAAGCATTCTTTGGAATTGCCTCGACGGTGCGCCCAGTGACGGTGACTGCACCGGTTTCTCCTCTCTCTAGTAGACTAACAACTCCAAGAGGTGGTCGACCTTTTCTGTTTTCTACTGGTAAGACTGAAAGTAGTGGAAAACAGGTCACATCAGCTACTCGTGCAAACAGTAATCCAGCTATCACAGTTCCTTCATTCAATTACCTTCCCCCACCCCCAGCAGAGAACACCAACGTAAATGGTAACTCTGATACGGGAATATTCAATATTGACAGTGGCCTCACATCTCAAAATCAGATTCTAAACACAAATAATAGAAATAAGGATAATAGTCTAATGAGTACCAGAGAAAATGGCATCAGTTTGAACAATAATAAACCCAATCTCTCTGGCAGTACAGGACAGCCAACATTCCCTCAGTTAAATGGTGGAAATAACTTAAGTGGCAATATTGGCACTCAAAGTACAACTGCCACATTTAATAGCATAGACATTGCCACAGGCTACTTACCACCAAAGCAAAATAGTAATGAGCAAAATAACTTCAAACAGGAAGCAACTGGCAATGAAATTTTGTTCAACAACGGTTTCTCATTCTTTGAATCAAAGAAACTAACTCCAAAACCTTCAGTAGGTGGTCAAACATCTAGAACAAGAACTCAAAACCCAACCAGACAGCCATTGGCCCTGCCCATCAACAGACTGACCACAGCAAATGTTCACTTTACATTAGCCACCATCCCACCGCCCATAACTACTACTACATTTTCACAATTAACAACTGGAATTCCTTTGGCATTAGCTCAGCCTCAGGGACGCACGACTGTCTTCCAAAGCACGCAGACTCCAAGTACAACATCACCATCGAGGACTACCACAGACCATGAGTATGACAAAGATGCTGGTCCAGCTTACATTCCAGTTCCCGGTTTAACATCTCTGGTAGTAGATGCCCCATTACCAGCAGGTAGTTCAGGTCAAAAAGCAGGTATATCTGTACGAAAATCTTCGGCTCAGAAAAATACTCAGGTGCCAGCCACGACTCTACAACCTCCTCCTCCTCCCCCTCCCCCAGTATTACCTAGAGCAAAGCAACTGTCACCTTTCTTTGAATTTTTCAAAATAAAATCGTAATGGCCAATGCTAAATAAAATCAGAGGTAAAGTTGCATTTTTACACCAGTTTCGATTTGGGTGAAGAGAAGGTAAATCTGGGTTTTCAGAAAAAAAAATCCACCGACATCTTATTAAGAACCTAAACTAACCAACTGGTGTAATAGTGCAGTAATGCCTAAAGAAATGTGTGCAATGATAATATAGTCTAGTCGAGGAAAACTATAATGTATTCATGTTATGCAAATATGAGTATTTATCATACTTTGCTATTTTGTTGTTATATTATTAAAGTGAAATAATGAAATATATTTTTATACATTTGAAGATTAAATTACTTAACCTCACACGTGAAAATTAAAATACATTTTTTATGCTATGTTTCTTTTGTTGTTGAATATAATAATATGTACACTGAAGCATTTTATTACTGTAGTTTAGTAAGTCTAAAAGTAGTTTGGTAGTTTACGCATGGCAGAGGGTTGTTGATACTGAGTTGGGTGAGTGAGTGGCAGTCAGCCGGTCACCGTGAGGGCATTGGAGATCCAGTCGTTGTGCGATGTCGCGTCCTTGGTGACGTTATGATTTTTTTTTTTTTTTTTTTGTACCGGCCGGTATGTTTTTTTTTTTTTTTTTTTTTGGTTCGTGTTCTTTTTCGGTATTATAATTATTGTTTGTCTCACATACTGACTCATCACTGGCGTTATTCCACATAATATCAAGGTTAAAGGAATTTAATTCAAACTACATTACATCAGGTATATATGTGTTTATATATTTTGAAGTTAATAAAGCTATATAATGCATATTTTATATATACAATAACCATTCCCATGGTGTGATCACGAATTAACAAGACTAAAAGTTCTGATAAAATATTTTGCTAATTTTGGTTTTAAATGAACCAAGAAGAAGAAAACGCGTAAATTGGCGTTTGTTTTTAAGAGGTGTTGACCACTGTCAATTTTACCAACGTGGGTCAATAACAGGTATTATTTCCCTTCTGAAGCTATTTGATACTTTTTACTTACATATAATATGGTATTGATGTTACATACACGGGTGGTAACGCCTAAACGAAATTGTAAGTAAATGAAACTTACGAAGTTTACTATGTTAGTCATATTTACACAAAGGTTAGTACGTGTCGTTTCAGTGAACTGCTATTAGTTTGATACAATGCTTTATGTTCTAATTATCGAATTCAGTCATATCTAAATAATTACCAAAGTTAGAACTTCCAAGACATTATGTTCGTAAGTTCGTAATTTGTGGTTTTATGTTCAGTCATATTGTTCTATGGATGGATTTTGTTAATTTATTAACTTTTCCATTTGGAACTTGTTTTATTAGGTTGGGTTAGAAGTTCAACTCGAACCTCGGAGAATATGTAAATTTTGTATTCTATTTGTTAACATACTCAGGTGCCACGTAGGGTACAGTGTTAAGATTTACCACGGATAAATGTTTACTTTCACCCCCCCCCCCAACAAGTTGATAAACCATTGAACAAATATAAAAATTCTCCAGAACGCACTAATGTCATTTGCCAACTAGTCCTTAATCGGAGGAGAACTAATCTAACTAACCTTATCTAATTTTATACCTTTCTGGATATTTTTCGTAACAGGGGGTGTGAGATTAAACATATACCCTACCACAATTACACATTTATTAGCATATAATTAATTTAAAAAAATCGACAGAACCTTCTTATATGGAACCGACCTAGATAACGACATATATATATATATATATATATATATATATATATATATATATATATATATATATATATATATATATATATATATGTAGTTCAGTCTGACAAGATATCAAGATTACCACAATATCATTTAAGGTATTGAATTAGGCAGAAGTGATCACTTT
>JAXCGZ010021159.1:50000-73108 GCA_037179515.1 Halocaridina rubra | reverse complement strand
TCATCAGCCATGAGCAAAAAGAAAATATTAAGGTAAAGAGTGAGTAGAAGCTTAAGGACAAGGCAAAAATAATGGAATGATACCCAATAGGAAAAGGACAGGCTGAAGACAGGAGGAAGAGAGTTCCAGAGTCTGGAGGTTGATGGGAAGAGCCAGTCGCTGCACCAACCAATACACGAGCTACAAACCTCCACATAGGACCTGTGAGACGAGGCCGCTTGGCGAGTGTTATGTGGCCTCAGCAGTGGGAGAGAGATGCAAGTCGCCAAGTCATCAGAGCAGTGATCGCCAAGTCATCAGAGCAGTGATGGAAATAGTAGCGATAGAAAAGAGAAAGGGATGTACCTTACGGTGAAGAGAAAGAGAATCCAGATGAAAAGTAAGAGAAGGGTCAATGATGAGTCTGACTGCCTTAGATTCAACCCTATCAAGGAGTTAAGTATAAGAAAAAGTACCTCAAATGTGCGAGCAGCATACTAAACATGGACAGATAAGACCTATGTAGATTTTAAGTAATAGGAGAGGGGAAAAGTGTCTGTGAAATCGAAAAAGAACCCCAAGTTTTTGGATGGAGATTTAGAGATTTTCATTATGCGACTCCTCCAAGACAAATTAGAAACTATCTGCATTCCTAAAAATGTTAATGGGATTAAGAGTGTAAATATACTTACTCTTAAAGACAATATCGGTATCAGGAGAAGATGATAAAGCGATAGCCAGAAACTGTCTTGGTTTGATTAAATTTAAGTAAATTTTGGGTGCCCCACTCAGATGCCCTCTGCAAATCAGAACTGAGAGTAGAATAAAGTGATACGAGAATGAATACTTAATATCTATAAAGGTCTTATCAGTCCCTGATTAGAATACTGCTCGCACATCTGGGGTGCTTTTTCACATACTTATCTTCTTGATAAGGTTGAATCGAAGGCAGTCAGACTCATCAATGTCCCTTCTCTTACTTTTAATCTGGATTCTCTTTCTCTTCGACATAAGGTTTCATCCCTATCTCTTTTAAATCACTACTTCTTCCATCGCTGCTCTGATGAATTGGCGAGTTACTTCCCTCCCCCACTACCGAGGTCACGTAATACTCGCCAAGCGACATCGTCTCACATGTACTGTGTGGAGGTTTGTAGCTCGCGACTGCTTCTTCCCATCTACTTCCAGCTACTGGAAGTCTTTTCGTCCTTCTGTCTTTCCTAATTCTTATATCCTATTTTCCTTCAAAAAGCGGATCTATCATCATCTCAGGGCTTGATCCTGCCATATCTCTAGGTCCTCAGTACTTCGAGTCTATCCTTTTCCTATTGTGTATCATTACCTCATCTCTGCCTTGCCCTTAACCTTTTGCATTTTTTTTGTCTTAATGTTTTCTTTTTGTCCGTTTCTTGCCTGTTTCGGTGTCACACTCATAAAATAGAAAAAAAATACATAGAAGGCTGTGAAGAGAAGACAAAGGAAAAGTGAAGGGTAGAATCGTCGGCAATGGCATGGAAAAGAGAGGAGGATGAAGACTGAAGAAGATTGTTGATGAAGACAAGGAACAGAGCCCTGTGGAATGCCACTGGTAACAGGAAGTAAGCTAAATGTTGCACTGCAAGAACCTCAGATAAAACGGCCAGAAAGAAACTTGGAAATTAGAGAACAGAGAGAAAGGGTAAAGCCATAAGCAAGAAGATTTGCCAACCTAGTCTTGTGACAGACTCTGTCAAAAGCCTTTGAGATATCATGGGCAAATACAGAGGATTTCCTATAGTTCCTCAGAGATGACAACACATGATTAAGATAGGACTGGAAGTCAGAAGTGAACCTCAACTTGCGGAAGCCACACTGGTGATCGGAGATAAGGAGAGCATCTCCTTAAAAAAAAATTCTTAATTAAAATTTGATTTTTCATTATATACCTTAGAATATAGTTCTATGGCATTCCCATCTTCTCACCAAATTTCACTGTCATACAATAATATTTTCAATGTCAAAATATTAAATATTTATAAATTTTGAGCACCCTTTCCCATAGACATACCCATTTTCTTTGCGCTGAGTTATATATATATATATATATATATATATATATATATATATATATATATATATATATATATATATATGAATCATTTTTTTACCCCGACCGGGACTCGAACCTAGGACTTATGATTACTAAGTCAAGGCGCTACCACTACACCACAGAAGGTTAAAAGGAATCCAACCTTATAGCTTATATCCCTATCTCTTTTAAATCACTACTTCTTCCATCGCTGCTCTGATGAATTAGCGAGTTACTTCCCTCCCCCACTACCAAGGTCACGTAATACTCGCCAAGCGGCATCGTCTCACATGTACTGTGTGGAGGTTTGTAGCTCGTCGGGGTAAAAAAATGATTCATGTTTTCACATATGTAATGTGCTTATTTGATAATATATATATATATATATATATATATATATATATATATATATATATATATATATATATATATATATATATATATATATATATATATATATATATATATATATATATATATATATATATATATATATATATATATATATATATATATATATATATATATATGACCGTCCACCTGACCTGAGGTTTGAAGATAATCCCATCGTGGATCCTCCTGGGAATCATAGCTAGCATCTCTCCCCACCTTATCCAGAGCTTTGTATTTATCAATTCATTTGTACCTGAAGAGGACTGGAGTCCAGTCGTAATATATAGTACATTTTCGCTTCTTTTTGTGTGTTATTTATGGGCTTTTTTTTTTGCTTCATATATATATATATATATATATATATATATATATATATATATATATATATATATATATATATATATATATATATATATATATATATATATATATATATATTAGCAGATTTTTATAATTTAAAGATTATTATATAAGCTTATCTTACGTCTGGTATAAGGAAGCCATTGACAAAGAGTCGAAGAAATAAAGAATTTGGAGTATCCCTGTTAATATCCCCAGGCCTATGAGGAACTCTCATACACAGCATTTTTTTTTTTTTTTTTTTAGTAATAGTGCAACGTACAGCCATTTATTTCCTTATTTTCTACAGGAGTATGAAATCATAAAATGCCACCCTTTCTAAGAAGCTAGAGCAAATGAGAACTTATTATAAAAGGTTTGATACAACAAGACAACGTAAGCAAAAGCATACGACTTAGAGAGGTAAAGGTCCCCCAGAATGGCACTCAAGCATGGCAATGAGACATTCACATTGTTTTTTTCTTTTTATAATTGTCCTGAAATATTACTTGTTATTAACATTTTGATATGTCTGTGAATACAAAGTGCGTTTATCATGTTTTTCATACTGTATGTGTGTACGTAATTACCTAATCGTAAGTACATAATTGTGCTTACGGGAAAGAACCCTATCTTTATAACTCCCCGTATCCTGATTGGTTCCAATTTTGTACTCAACGATACTTATCATACTTATCCTTAAAACTATAGATTGAGTTAGCATTAGCTATCTCCTTGCTTAGCGAATTCCAATCATCAAGAACTCTCACACTAAAAAGGTACTACCTTTCATCCTGCAAAATAGGTTTCTTACGAAGCTTCACACTATGGCTTCTAGTTCTAGAGCCAGCCATATCAAAATATCGATCTCTATCCACTCTATCATAACCATGAGGGAATTTAAAAACCGTCACCATATTTCCCGTCATTCTTCTAGCTTCGAGTGATGGTAAGTCTAATTCCCTCAGCCTCTCATCATAACTGAGATTGCGAATTTCTGCCACCAGTTTTGTGGCATAGCTATGAATATTTTCCTGATTAATTATTCGCTTTTTCAAGCGTGGATTCCAAAAGGGGGCTGCATATTCAAGCTTTGGCCTCAAATAGGTTATATAAATATTTCTGAACATTTCCTTGTCCATGTGTGTGAAGGTTACCCTTACATTTGCTAAGAAAGCATATGCTGTCCTTACTATGTCATTAGTATACATTTCCGGAGACAAGTCTGCCAGTATGTTTACTCCTAGATCTCTCTCATTCTCTGTCTCTTGAAATTCTGCTCCTGCCATTGAGTAGTCAAGCTTGGGCCTTCTTGCACTTGTATCCATTCTCATTACCTTACATTCTGAGGTACTGAATTTCATTAGCCGCTTTTCTGACCACTCATGCAGACTATTTAGGCATTCCTGAATTTATCATTGTTCTCGTCTCTTACTTTCTTCATAATCTTTGCATCATCTGCAAACATATTTGAGATTGAATTTACTGACTCTGGTAGGTCATATACGAATACAATGAACAAAAGTGGCCCTAAAACTGAACCCTGCGAAAACCCACTACCAACACTTCTCCATTCAGACACTGAGTGTCTTACTCTAACCCTTTGTTCCCTTCCTTCTAAGTAAGTTTTTATCCATTCCAAGACATTTTCACCTATTCTCGTCCTTACTTGCAGCTTCTTAATAAGTCTCCCGTGTGGGACAGTATCAAATGCGTTCAGGACATTAAGGAATATGCAATCCCCCCAGCCTGTTTTTCCTTGTAAGATCCGGCTTACGTCATCATATGTATGTATGTATGTATGTTATATGTATGTATGTATGTATGTATGTATGTATGTATGTATGTATGTATGTATATATGGATGGATGGCTGGATGGATAGATAAATGTATGTTTTTTTTTTTTGAGTGTGACACCGGGACAGGCATAAACTGCCCTCGTCAACAAAGGCCCGCGCACGAGAAAATACCAAGACGAAGGAAAAGAAAAAGGTTAAGGGCAAGGCAGAGATGAGGAAGTGTCACACAAAGGAAAACGACAGACAGAAAAAAACAGTCAAAGTAAAGAGGACCAAGAGATATGGAGGACTAGGCTCTGAGATGATGATAGATCCGCTTTTTGAAGGATGAAAGGTCATAAGAATTAGGAAAAACAGAAGGAGGAAGAGAGTTCCAGAGTCTGGAGGAAGATGGGAAGAAGCAGTCGCTGCACCGACCAATCCGCGAGCTACAAATCTCCACACAGTACCTGTGAGATGAGGCCGCTTGGCGAGTGTTACGCGGCCTTGGCAGTGGAGGAGGGATGCAACTCGCCAACTCATCAGAGCAGCGATGGAAGTAGTAGCGATAGAAAAGCGAAAGGGAAGATACCTTACAGCGAAGAGAGAGAAAATCCAGGTTAGAAGTAAGAGAAGGATCATTAATGAGTCTGACTGCCTTAGATTCAACCCTATCAAGAAGATAAGTAAAGGAAGAAGTACCCCAGATGTGTGAGCAGTATTCTAAGCAGGGGCAGATAAGACCTTTGTAAATTTTAAGTAACTGCAATGAAGAAAAGTAATAACGAAAACGAAACAAAACCCCCAATTATTTGGATGAAGATTTAGAAATTTGGATTATGTGACTCCTCCAAGACAAGTTAGAGGCTATATGGATTCCTAATATAATGATAGAGTTAAGAGGGTAAATTTCATTAGTTTCGAAGACAATAGGGTTATCAGGAGGAGAAGAAGATAAAGAGATAGCCAGAAACTGTCTTGGAGGCATTGAATTTAACTAAATTTTGAGTGCCCCATTCAGATACTCTCTGCAAATCAGAGTTAAGAGTAGAAGAAAGAGTGATACGAGATTGATTACGAGTAACAGATGAAGGTTGTGAAGAAAAGGCAGAGGAAAAGTGAAGGGTAAAATCATCGGCAAAGGCATGAAGAAGAAAGGGAGATGGGGATTGTAGAAGATCATCGATGAAGAGAAAGAAGAGAGTAGGTGAAAGAACAGAGCCCTGTGAAACACCACTGGAAACAGAGAAAGGGCTAGATGTCGCGCCAACAACAGCTACAGATATAAAACGGTCAGTAAGAAAACTGGAAATCAGAGAACAGAAAGAAGGGGTAAAGTCATAGGCAAGGAGTTTGGCCAACAGAGCCTTGTGCCAAACTCTGTCAAAAGCCTTAGAGATATCAAGGGCAATGACAAAGGATTCCCCATAGTTCCTCAGTGAAGATGACCATACATGAGTAAGATAGGACAGGAGATCTCCAGTGGATCTTGCCTTGCGGAAGCCGTACTGGTGATCGGAGATAAGTGAGTTAGATTCAAGGCGACTCAAGAAGTGAGCATTGAGCAAAGTTTCGAGAATCTTAGCAATAGAGGAGGTTAGAGCAATAGGTCGGTAGTTAGAAGGAATAGAGCGGTCACCCCTCTTAGGAACAAGTTGAACTAGAGCATGCTTCCAAGATGAAGGATAGATACTGGTTGACAGAATGAGGCGAAAAAGACGGCAAAGCACGGGAGCCAGTTCATCTGCAAACTCCTTAAGGAACCTTGCAGGGATACCATCGGGACCAGATGCCTTGTTTGTCTTTAGTGAGCGGAGAACCTTATGAACTTTGCGTGAAGAAAGGATAAGGGAGGGCATAGGGTTAGAGAGGGGAAAAGACTGAGGAACAGGTGCGCTGGAATCGTTGATAGAAGAGTTGGCAGAAAAATGAGAGCCAAAGAGAGTTGCTTTGTCAGTGGGAGAGTAAGCTATAGAACCATCAGAACGAATGAGAGGGGGAAATCTTGAATTACAGAAGTTTTTGGAGAGGTTTATGGCTAAGGACCAGAAGCATTTGTCAGTGGGAGAGGAGTTAAGGTCATCAACTTTCCTTCTTATAAAGGAAGCCTTAGACCTTCGAATCTGAGCTGTACAGCGATTCCTAGCTATAATAAAAGCAGAGCGAGTTAAATTGGAAGGAGAGGCTTGGTAAGATCGGAGAGCCTGATTCCTAGCCTGGATAGCCATGGAGCAGGCACGGTCAAACCAAGGTTTAGGAGGAGAGAAAGTTTTTGTAGGAGAGGGGTGTACACCTCCATTCCCGCGGTCATGATCTCGGCAACTTTTACAGCTACCCGATCAGGGTTGCGGGACCGAAAGCAGTAGTCATCCCATGCGAAGTCAAAGAGAAAGTTACGCAAATTTTCATATTGGGTTCGCTCGAAGTGCCAAAGGCGGCGTTGAGTAGTAGGGATTGATGGTGGGGGAGCGAAAATGGAAGAGACAGAGATCATGGAGTGGTCAAATTTACCAAGAGGGGAAAGCACAGAATAAGAGTAGTTTGAAGGGTTAGAAGTAAAAAATAGGTCAAGAGTGTTTGCAGCATGTTCGTGACGATCAGGAATGCGAGTAGGATGTATGTATATATGTATGGATGTATGCATGCATGTATATATGAATGCATGGATGAATGTATGTGTGTATATATGTATGAATGTATGCATGTATGTATATATGAATCCATGGATGAAGGTATGAAAATATGGATAAATGTATGTATGTTGTTATTTTACTACCTAGCTTTGTAGGTCCTCAAACTCCTAAACAAATGGGCCATATCTCAACATAAAGTTATTTGCACTTGGTGTGAACCAGCTTTGCTAATTTTCAAGTGACTGGAAATCTGAAGACATCTGCAGAAAGAGGAATAAAAATTGAATATTATTAACATAGCTTATTCATTCATGGTAAAAATAGCAATCGTTGATATATATTAGTTGAGAAGAATCAGCCAAATCGAAAACAATATTAATGATCTTTTTGAAAAATAATTTCTTGGTAATGGAAAGAGATATCAAAAAACCTGTGATATACATATAGAAATGAACTTAGTTTGTGTAGAAATTAAATATGAATGCAATCGGACTGGCACTATTTTTCTGAGTGCAAGTCATTTTTACTATGGTAATTTCTATTAATACATTAACCTTCTGTCCAAGCAAATCTGATCACACTTTGTTAAAAGTTAGTTCATTCAGTTACATACAACATAAAAAATTCATGCAAATACATAAAAAAAAAAATCCCCATCAAGAGTAACTCGTGGATGGTGCCCAAAAGAGAGTTAGATTCAAGATGCTTAAAGAAGTGAGAAATGAGCAAAGTTTCGAATACTTTAGTGATAACAAAGGCTAGGGCATTAAGTCGGTAGTTGGAAAGAATAGAGTGGTCGCCCTTCAGAAGGAACAGGTTGAACTAGAGCAGCAGTTGTTAACCAGGAGTGCTAGCGCCCCCAAGGGGTGCTGAAGTCAAATTTTAGGGGGTGATGGGAAATGCTGCATATGTGCTGGTAAAATGTCAGTGCTTAGCATGGGGTGGTCGGTATAAAGAGATACTTTTTGACAAATGCATTGTATATATATTTTTTTTATTTGAAAAACTTTAACCAGATTTTCAACTGTGTTAACACACTTTAGCATGGTGATGAAAAGCGATAAATTTGTACATTCCACACTTTCATAGGAAGTCTGCATCACAAAGCTTCTTGGTACACGTTCAGTATGTGTGCTGATATCTGATGCGAGTCTGTGGGACCAATCCACCCACAGCAGTAGTTGCATAGTGGCAATGTAGCAGTGCAGTACAGTCCCTGTATCTTTGAGTTACACATTTATTTCAAGCTCCAGTCATACCGGGATGATTATTGGAAGGTATATTCTTCCTCATTTGCTTTTAAGTCACTCACATAATATCTGTCTCTCTTCAATGTGTCGCATCATTTTTTATAAGTGAATGAAATTATGAAACCAGCCTCTTAATTATGTCTACAGGTTTTGGTAATTCTGCAATACTGAAGACATGCAAATGGAGTAACGAATATGTCATGTATGGCTTCAATGATCTCCAGGATGATCATGGAGGACCAGACCTGGTACAGTGGATGACCTGCCATTTCATCATTTGCAACACTAATTTAAAGTCTGATAAATGCCGAGAACACCAGGCGAAGCATCAAGCTGCAGAACATGAACAGACTCTCGAGGCTGTAAAGGGCAAGAGGGCTAGATTCAACCATAAATGTACACTACTTCGACTTGGATTTAAGCCAGTGGAGAAACCACTCCTTCAATCTTCCAATGAGGTGATATATCAGTGCATCAAGGAAAAGGCAAGGCAAGGCAAGGCAAGGCAAGGCAAATTATAGAGTATGGACAGCCAAATGAGGTGGAGGTGGAAGATATTAGGGTGCAAGAGGTGAAGGAAGCAATTGGAAAAATGAAGAACGGGAAAGCAGTTGGACCAGATGAGATACCTGTTGAGGCTTGGAAAGCAC
This sequence comes from Halocaridina rubra, assembly GCA_037179515.1. NCBI lineage: Eukaryota > Metazoa > Arthropoda > Malacostraca > Decapoda > Atyidae > Halocaridina > Halocaridina rubra. The sequence goes on along the minus strand of JAXCGZ010021159.1, from coordinate 64,017 downwards.
TGGGCAACCTGGGAGTCGAGATCGTGTACGAGATCATTTGCCAAGCATTAGATAGTGAAAAAATGCCAAATGAATGGAGAGAAAGTACCTTGGTACCAATTTACAAAGAGCAGGGGGACATCCAGGACTGTGAAAAGTATAGAGGGATTAAGCTTATGAGCCATACTATGAAGATATACGAGAGAGTAATGGACAAAAGATTGAGAGAATGTACGGAAATAACAGAAGCCCAGTTTGGATTTATGCCAGGAAGAAGTACAACGGATGCCATCTTTGCGTTGAGACAGTTAATGGAAAAGTACAGAGAGAAACTGAAGGGATTACATCTGGTTTTTATTGACTTGGAAGAAGCTTACGATCGAGTACCAAGGGAGGAAGTATGGAGGTGCATGCGGGAGAAGGGAGTGCCAGAAAAGTATGTGAGGGTGTGCCAGGATATGTACAGGGATGTATATACACAAGTGAGGACAGCGGCTGGGGTGACGGACAAGTTCCTAATGACAGTTGGACTACATCAGGGGTCGACAATGAGTCCATACCTTTTCAACCTGGTCATGGATGTGATAGCGAGGGACGTACTGGAGGAGGCCCCATGGACTATGTTATTTGCAGATGACACAGTCTTGGTGGCGGAGACCAGAGAGGAAGTGCAGGAGAAGTTGAACAAGTGGAGGGACGAGTTGGAAAGTAGAGGGCTAAAGATAAGCCGGGACAAAACAGAATACATGCAGATGGGAGAACAAGATGATTACAGTCAATTATACTTGGCACAGGAGAGATTAAAAACGGAGGAGGCTTTCAGGTACCTGGGGTCAAATCTGTTGCAGGATGGTGAACCGGATAGAAAAATAAATGGGAGGATACAAGCAGGATGGAAAAATTGGAGGAAATGCTCTGGACTGATATGTGATAGAAAGGTTAGTGCAAGAGTGAAAGGCATGATATATCGTGCAGTGGCAAGGCCAGCGATGATATATGGCTCAGAGACGTGGCCTGTTAAGAAAGCACAAGAAAGCAAGATGGAAGTGGCAGAGATGAGAATGTTGAGATGGATGTTGGGAGTGACGAGGAAGGATAGGACCAGGAATGAGAGAATTAGAAGGACAGTCCAGGTGACACAAGTGGGAAAGAAGATGCAAGAAAGAAGGCTTCAGTGGTATGGACATTGTATGAGGAGAGATGATGGTTGAATTGGTAGAAGGATGATTGAGCTAGAGGTGGAGGGAGTGAGAGGAAGAGGGACACCACGAAGACGATGGGATGACTGTATACAGGACGACTTGAGAGAGAAGGACCTCAGTGGAGAGGAAGCATTGGACAGGAGAGAGTGGAAAAGACTGATAAGAAACCGCGACCCCATATAGATATGGGAAAAGCGAAAGAAGAAGAAGAAGGAAAAGGCTTTGCATTTGGCTCTGGAAAACCCGATTAAACCATGCACTATTTGTATGTGCCTCTGTCCAATGATGTCAGCTGATTGTGTATACCCGGTACATCAAGGAAGGTGAAATTAAAGATGAATTCCTCTTCTGCGAGGTTTTTCAAACAACAAAGAAAGCAGCAAATATATTCCGACTCTTGGACTAATCCTCTGAGAAGCATCAAATCAAGTGGGAAAGGGGAGGGTTGACCAGCACAGATGGTGCCCCAGCCATGATAGGGAATATGTCTGTCTTTGCTGCTCTGTTAAAGGAGAACGTACCAGATATCATTGTGAGGTACTGTGTTCACCAATGTCATGCTTTGGTGGCAAAGACATTGCCGCCTCACCTTAAAGAAGTTCTGTCTATTTGTGCTCAAGTTGTGAAGTTCATCTAGGGTCATCCTTTAAACCAGAGAGTGCTCAAGTTACTTTGTGAGGAGATGGGAAGTGAGCATCAAGTTCTCCTTCACACAGAAGTGCAGTGGCTCTCCCTTGGGAAAATCCTGACCGGTATTGCAGAGCTCAATGATGAGATGGCAATATTTCTCGGAGAGTATAAGAGTAACTTTCCTGTAAAAATTCGAGGATGATCTGTTAATCCTTTCTCTCTCTCCTATCAGACAGACATTTTCAGCCATTTGAAAGATCTCAACTAGTCCTTGCAAGGCATGTTTGCTTGTAATATTGTTTGAACAGAGAAGGTAGAAGAGGGAGCTCTCAGTCTGGAAGTGTCGAATTAAAGGAGGGAGTGTGGGGAAGCTTTCCTATCCTTGAAGAGAAATTGGGGGATAAGCCAATCAGCCTCATGCTTGTAGAAAATTTTGTTGTGTGCCTCTCACACCCTGAAACCACCAAAGCAAAGTACTCTCTAAGGATCACACATTTCCAACATGGATTCAACAGCCCCTCTTGGCAGACATGAGTGATACTGACAACTTGCAGGAGCCAGGAGGAGCTTACTGATATTCAAGTGGACCAGGGTTATCAAACAATATTCTGTACATTACCCCAGTCTGGCTTTTAGCGTGATAAGCTGGTAGCATACCCTGGACTGACAAGGGCAGCACTATAGATGATAATTCATTTACAACTACCTACCTGTGTGAGATAGCATTTTCCACCATGCTCCAGATCAAATCAACTGTCCAGAACTGCCTTCAAGTTGGGCTGCTCCTTGATATGAGGGTGGCCCTGGCAAACACGAAGCCTCAATTTAAGAAAGTAGATGCATATAAGCAACAACAAAAACTGCATTGATAAGTGCATGTTTGAGTACCCTGCTGGGTATGTTTGATTGAATTTGTCCATATTCTTTCATTTTTTTGTTTTTTTCATTGCTATTGCCAATATATGTTTTTGTGTTGGAATGAACACATAAATGATCAAGCAGTACTTCACTTCACTTTACTTTATCCTTGTAGTAACCAGGTGTTAGCCTGAGTTAGGGGATGCTTGATTGCCTAGACCTGACTACAGGGTGCTGAGGTCAGGAAAGGTTAAGAAATGCTGGACTAGAGCATGCTTCCAAGAAGAAGGAGAGATACATGTTGAGAGAATGAGGCAAATAAGACAGCAAAGCACGGGAGCCAGTTCATCTGTAAACTCCTTAAGGAACTTGCAGGGATACCATTAGGTCCGGATGCCTTATTCGATTTTAGAGAGCAACAAACCTAATGGACTTTGTGTGAAGAAAGAATGAGGAGGGAATAGGGTTAGTAAGGGCTAAGCTATGAAGAACAGGTGTGCTGAAAAATGAGAGGCAAATGGAGTGGCTTTGTTGTTATGAGAGAGCTATAGAAGCATCAGGACGAATGAGAAGTTGAAAGCTTGAGATACAAAAGTTTTTGAAGAGTTTTTTGGCTAAGGACCAGAAACATTTATCAGTGAAAGAGGAGTTAAAGTCATCAACTTTCCTTCTTAAAAAGGAAGCTTTAAACCTTCGAATCTGAGCAGTACAACAATTCCTAGCTATAATGTTAAATCAGATGGAGATGCTTGGTAAGATAAGTATGCCCAATTCCTGATTGGAATAATCTTTGAGCAGGCACGGTCTAACCAAGGATTAAGGGGAGAAAAAGTTTCATTGTGGAGGGGAAGAATACATTCATTCACACGGTTATGATGTCAGCAACTCTTATGGCTGTCTGATCAGGGTTTCGGGTCCGAAAGCAGTAGTCAATGCAAATCATCGTGTTGGGTATGCTCAAAGTGTCAAAGGCGGTGCTGAGTAGGAGGAATTGATGACGGGGGAGCGAAAATGGAAGATATTGAGATCAAAGAATGATCCGATTTACCAAGAGGGGAAAGTACAGAATATGAGTAGTTAGTTCAAGTTTGTTTAGCTATATGTTCGTGGCAATTAGAAACACGAGTAGGATGTTTGATAATCTGCTCCAGATTATGAGTAATAAAAAAAACAAAGGCCTCACTTTCTCCCACATCAGTGCGACAAGACCAAAGTCACTCACTGTAGGTTACACTGAAGTCTCCATATAGAAAACTTCAGCATGTGGGTGAGAAGATAGCAAGGGCTCATGGCAAGAAGACAGAAATTCAAAGATAGACACAATGTCAGTGGAATCAGGAGAGCAGTAGCAGAAGTAAAGAAATATAGTGGTAGTGCAGAGATAGATCTTCAGCCAGAGAACATGAAAGTCAGGAGATTGAAGGTCTATGAACATTGCAATAGTAATGTTAGAGTGGCAGTAGGCACAGACCCCACCTTAGGAACGGAAAAGAGAATACAGGTTATAGTGAGATATATGAAATGGGTCAAGGGAAACATAACTAGACAGCTGGGATTCAAAGAGAATAAGGAAGTTAGAGAGAGATGTATCCAAGTACTGTTCCACAGACGAAAGATTGGAGTTCAGAAACCATTACTACCACCAAGCGTGTCTTCTCTCATACCAACAGTGGAATCAACAAGATCCCCTAAAATTCTTAACACCCCTCTATGCCGGGTATTAAGGATGCTTTTGAGAGGGGAAAAAGAAGAAGCTGTTTACCCTGTCATGAAGGAAGTTTAGAAGAGTTGCCAGAGGCAAAGCCATCACATCACATTACCTAATTTTTTGTGTAAATTGGGAGGGCTCTTACAGCTGTATTACCTGATCCTATGGTTCCATATGTTGCTAAAGTCAATATCCTTCCCATGTAGATTAACTTGATAGTTAGTTTGTTATACAAAATAATTGAATAATTAAATAAATACGAAAAATACACCGCTCAACAGTACTGAGTTAAGTTGCCAAGTAGTACAGCTATCTTATTTTTTTTTCTTTATTATTTTTTTTTTTGGCATATGCATAAATTGAGTTAGATTTAAAGTCTGACCCTGTGATAACATACCTTGGTTGACAAGTGATTAATATATTTTTTTTCTTCTGAAGTGATCAGTTTAGCAGTTAAGAAGAATATATAGCAGAAACAGGTGGGTGTCTCCTCAGATACAAATTTGAATTTTCCTTCAAGTAGGCTATTGCTTTGTATTTTGTTTTCTTCTCAAATTACCAAAGTCAAATTTTAAGTTAGGATGTGTTACCAGAAATGACATGAGCTGAGTAACAAAGTAGTACTCATATGAAGATATAGAAATTCTGTGTGAAGCTTAAATCAAAACTTTTCTCTTTCCTTTTTTCTCTCTCTATATTCTGTGAAAGGGAAAAAATCAAAATGAGGCCATATCTGCCCCTAACATCCCCATACAATGGTTGGGGGAGGGGTGGTAGAGGTTCCCCAGCAGATGTAGGAGGAGGAGGAATGGCTGTTAGAAGACTGAAGCAAAAAGCCAAGGAATTGGAGACAGTGCTAGTAAACCTGGATGATAAAATTTGGAATATGGATAGAGAGATGAAAGAGAATAAAACACTCAGAGAAGAAATAAGATTTTTTGAAGGAAGCAAATAAAGTACAAGGGCAAGAGAGAAAAGAACTAGAAAATGAATAAAGAAGCTGGAAGAGAAAAGAGTGAACTAGAACAAAAATTTCTAAACGAGAAGATAACAACAAACAGCTAAATGACAACCTGAATGAAATAAATGTTAGTTCACTGCTCTCTTCTAAGAGACGAGATTGAAGCTTGGAATATCCAGATAAAGGAAAACTTCAAATAGTTTAGAAAATAGTTTTAGGAGCTGAATACAGAACATGATGCCATGAAAAATTCCTTTGCAGATGCACTAAAGCAGAATGTGGCAATAAAAGAGGATGAGAGGGTGGTGGCACTGGAAAACATACAAACATTTAACAATAACGAACCAGTAATAGTAATAATGAAAGACGTTGTGATGGAATGGGCCAATCCACTGATTAAACAGGTACTTGACAAAGAGAAGACAGTGGTAATCTTAGCCATAAGCAAATCCCAGGAGCCAACATGGCAGGGGAAACTTGAAGAAAATAAAGCTAGGATTTTAGACCTGATAAGGAGGCCTGGTGTAGTATGTGGTTCGGAGAATATTGCAAACATGCACCAACTAGGTAAATATTCTAGGGAGGGAAAGCAGAGACCAACGGCAGTAACCTTTGAGAGAGGGGACATATGTAGAAAAATATTGATGAGGAAAAAAGGCCTAAAAGATCTTAAAGAATTAGAAACAGTGTTCATTAGACCATACGGAACACAGGAAGAGATGGAACGGATAAAAAACTTATTGCAAAAGGCTAGAAGATTAAATGAAGAAATAAATGAAAAAAAGAGAAGAAATTTTTATTCCAAGTTCTTCCAGACAAGGGGGAATTAAAGAATATAATGATAGAAGATCAGGGTATGGGGCCTCATTAAGATTGTTGTGCACAAATGCTGATGGAAGAGCTGGTAAGGCAGCAGAATTAAAAGATAGGATTCACAACAGTAAGGCAGATATAGTAGCAGTTACAGAGACTAAGGCAAGTGAAGACATATACAGTGTCACAGTTTTTCCTTAGGGCTTCAGAATATTAAGGATTGAAAGATCTGAGAGGACTGGTGGAGGAATATCACTGCTCATAAGTGAAAGGTTTCAGGTTGAAGAAATAAACTTCAAGGAATTTCTTGTTGCTGACATATATAATGGGTCAGAGAGCATTATAATAACTGTTGTATATAAACCATTAAGGGATCAACATAGGCTAGAAGTTTATGAGGAAAGTCATATAGGTACTATTGAAGACAGAAACTCAGTTGTTAACATTGCATGTGAAAGAAAATGTAGGATTTTGATTATGGGAGATTTTAATCATAGAGAGATAGATTCGATAGGACTCATTCGGGGCAAGATTCCTAGATTGCATACAAGGGAATTTCCTACAAAAACATGTACTGGAACCAACGAGGGCCAAAGGTGGGGATGACCCATCGCTGCATGATCTAGTAGTCACAGATAATGTGTTGGATATTGAAAAAATTGGGTATGAACCACCAATTGGAAAGAGTGACAACTATGTGATGGAGTATATCATCAAAGATGTTCTGCCTGAGAGTAGAGGCACTAAGAACACTTGGATGAATTATCTGAAAGGAGATTACATTAAAATGGATGAGCTTTTTGCAGTTATTGACTGGATGACCTTATTTAACAACAAATCTGTACAAGAAATGTATGACATCATTTGTGAGGAATATGGGAAGAGAGTAGATTGCTGCACACCTCTCACCAAAATAGGAGTAATTCATGTCAGATAGAAATGATTCAATAATGAGTGTAAGAGAGCTAAGGAGTGGTGACACAAATGCTGGAAAAGGCATAAGAGGAGAAAAAAAACATAAATGCTTGGCAGACTTGTAAAAGAGCAAGAAATGATTACCTAAGTAAAAGAAGAGAGGAAGAGAGAGATTATGAAAGGGATATCATCAGGAAGGCTAAAGAAAATTTCAAACTTTTCCACAGCTTTATTAGAGGAAAACTGAAGGTAAAACAACAGGTTTTAAAGCTTAAGAGAGCAGATGGAAGCATCACTGAGATGGATGAAGAGATCTGCGAAGAATTGAACAAAGAGTTTCAGTCAGTATTTCCCCCCCCCCCAGATTGCAAAGATAGAAGCTCATGGGCCGGTATAGAAAACATCATCTTATAAGCCACATGTACTTAAGAAATGCTCCAATTTAATATCAGCAGTACTAAGTATCATATTTGAAAAGTCGTTGGAGTCGGGGGAGATTCAAAGACTCTGGAAAGAAGCGAACTTGATACCTGTCTTCTAAAAGGGAAGGAGGTATATGGGTCTAAAATACAGACCTGTTTCCTTGACCAACATAGTTTGCAGAGTTATGGAGAAACTACTAAGGAAACATATCTCTCTTTACTTGGAATTCTTCAACTTTTTGTCAGTGAGACAACATGGCTTCAGAGAAGGTAGATCAACAATAACAAACTTATTAAAATTTTATGATGAGGTAAACCGAATTACAGGAAAAAGAGGGCTGGGTAGATTGCATATTTCTAGACTTGAAGAAAGCATTTGAGACTGTCCCACGCAGGAGACTTGTTAAGAAGCTGCAAGTAACGGCAAGAGAAGGTGGAAATGTCTTGGAATGGATAAAAACATACTTAAAGGAAGGGAACAGAGGGTTAGAGTAAGACACTAAGTGTCTGAATGGAGAAGAGTTAGAAGTGGAGTTCCACATGGTTTAGATTTAGGGCTACATTTGTTCCTTGTATATGTAAATGACCTATTAGAATCTCTAAAGTCATTCATGAATATGTTTGCAGATGATGCAAAGACTGAGAAAAAAGCAAGAAACAAGGACAATGTTAGAGAACTTCAGGAAGATGTAAATAGAATGCATGAGTGGTCAGAAAAGTGGCTAATGAAATTTAATACTTCAAAATGTAAGGTAATGAGAATGGGTACAAGTGCAAGAAGGCCCAAGCTTGACTACTCAGTGGCAGGAGTAGACCTGCAAGAAACAGAGAATGAGAATCGGTCCTCCATGACCCGTTTCACTCATCCGTGGATTGAGAATCTAAAACAACAGAGAATGAGAGAGATCTATGAGTAAATATACTGGCCGATTTGTCTCTAGAAATGCATATAAATAGCATAGTAAGGGCAGCATATGCTTCCTTAGCAAATATAAGGTTAGCCTTCAGGCTCATGGACAAGGAAATGTTCAGAAATATTTATGTAACCTATGTGAGGCCAAAGCTTGAATATGCAGCCCCCTTTTGGAATCCGCACTTGAAAAAGCACGAGGTTAAGCTGGAAAAAGTTCAAAGAAATGCCACGAAACTGGTGCCAGAAATATGCAATCTCTGTTATGATGAGAGGTTGAGGGAATTACACTTACCATCACTCGAATCTGGAAGAATGAGGGGGGATATGATTACAGTTTTTAAATACCTTTATGGATATGACAGAGTGGACAGGGATCGATATTTTGATATGGCTGGCACTATAACTAGAGATCATACTTTGAAACTTCGTGAGAAAACTTCTTTGCAGGATGTAAGGAAGAACTTTTTTTAGTGTAAGAGTTGTTGATAATTGGAACTCGTTAAGCGAGGAGGTAGTTAATGTTAACTCAATCCATAGATTTAAGGACAAGTATCACTTAGTGCAAAATGGAGCCGATCAGGAGACGGAAAGTTACGAGCTTCAGGGTCTTTCCTGTAAGCATAATTAGGTAATTACATCCACCCATACACATAGAGAGAGAAATATTGCAGCACCTATTGGAATCAGCAGTTAAAATACTATATTTTGTAACAGGCAAGCGAAATCTCAGCTATAATGGAAAGTTGAGGCAGTTAGACCTATCATCATTTGAAGGGAGAGGGAGGAGGGGAATATAGTGACGGCTTTAAAATTCCTTCATGGTTTTGAAAGAGTGTACAGGGAGCGATATTATGATAGGGTGGCTTTAATACAACATGTCATAGTTTGAAGTTTCGTATGAAAATTTCTTTGCATACATCGAGTGTCTTACTCTAACCCTTTGTTCCCTTCCTTCTAAGTATGTTTTTATCCATTCCAAGACATTTCCACTTATTCTTGCCATTGCTTACAGCTTCTTAATAAGTCTCCCGTGTGGGACAGTGTCAAATGCTTTCTGGAAGTCTAGGAATATGCAATCTGCCAGCCCTCTCTTTCCTGTTAGATTTGGCTTATCTCATCATAAAATTCTAATAAGTTTGTTACTGTTAATCTGCCTTCTCTGAAGCCATGTTGTATCACTGACAAAGAGTTGAAGGATTCCAAGTGAAGAGAAGCAACAAATAAACTACATGGACAGCCTACTGAACACCATCAGTCAATACCCTCCGCAACAACTCCCACTCATCACTAAAACATGAGCTCAAGAGGTTGAGAACCAATTTCTCAACCTATACATTGGAACTAAAAGAATATTGGTTTGATAAAGACTAATAACCATGAGCTGATCACTTATGTTTTCTCTTATCGTTACAGACTGAAACAACCCCACCTGCGGGCCAGAAGGGAAGGCCCGGTCACCCTCATGGGTGGATATCATCATACTTAGTAGTGTCTCCATAACTTTGCAAACTATGCTGGTCAAGGAAACAGGTCTATTGCTTAGAGCCGTATCCCTCCTTCCTTTTGAAAATAGGTATTGCGTTTTTTTTTTTCAAGCATTTTGGAATATGCCCGAACTCCAGAGACTTTCCAAATATGATACTTAGTGCTGCTGATATTGATTTAGCGAATTTCTCAAGTACCTAAGTAAGTATGTATGCACGTATGTAGGACTGAATATATGCATATATATATATATATATATATATATATATATATATATATATATATATATATATATGTATTTATATATGTATGAATGTACGTACGTATGTAAAAGCGTCTTATGCTCGGGACTCCCCATCTCCCAGTGGTGTTTTTATGATTGTGACACCAGGACGGAAAAAAAAACCTTCCCTCATCGAGCCCGGGTACGAAGAAAACATGAGGTACAGAGATATAGAGATGGGGAGGGTTGTGACTTGTCAGATAAGAAGGGATAAGAGATGTGTAAGGAATATCCAAGGATATTCGGTATTGATATAGGCATAGATAGAGAACTGTAACTGAAGGAAGACTTAACATCTAACTGTCCTGGACAATCCTAGTTAAGTTCAAAAGACTCTTCAGATGTAGTATCGCAACGGGCGGCTGGTGTCATAGGCAAACCTATTACACAATTACCTATTTAACTTACTAATACATATCATATCTTTCCTTAAATTTATGAATATATCTAGTCCTGAAAATTTCCTCTCTTGGCGCATTCCATTGATGCCTCACAAATTCTTATTGAGCAAGGGTTAGGACATGCAGGACGCCACTATCCTCCCTTCTGAAGCCTCTTGAGATGACCAGGTGAAAAGTTTCTATGTCTGGAGAGAGAGAGAGAGAGAGAGAGAGAGAGAGAGAGAGAGAGAGAGAGAGAGAGAGAGAGAGAGAGAGAGAGAGAGAGAGAGAGAGAGAGAGAGAGAGAGATCTGAATCCAGATGTTATGTGACAGAGAGAAATATAGATAGATTGATAGATAAAATGATACAGATAGAGATAGATAGATAGATAGCTAGATAGATAGATAGCTAGATAGATAGATAGATAGATAGATAGATAGATGAGAGAGAGAGAGAGAGAGAGAGAGAGAGAGAGAGAGGAGAGAGAGAGAGAGAGAGAGAGAGAGAGAGAGAGAGAGAGAGAGAGAGAGAGAGAGTTTCTGTATCCAGATGTTGAGAGAGAGATAGATAGATAAATGAATATAGATAGCTAAATAGGTGGATTGGGGAGAGAGAGAGAGAGAGAGAGGAGAGGAGAGAGAGAGAGAGAGAGAGAGAGAGAGAGAGAGAGAGAGAGAGAGAGAGAGAGAAGAGGAGAGAGAGAACATCTTTGCAAATAGAAACAAAAAGTGACATGAAATATTTAACCTTTATATTTTAAGTGTCAGTAAATGTTGCAGGAGTAACTTATGGTCTGGAGGGAGTTGAGCCAGAAAGGTAGGCTCTGATGTCAAAGTTAATTATTAAAAACGGAAAAACAAAATATTCCACGCACATAAAAAATATGTCTTCCCCAAGAGGACTCGAGAACTGGAGTTGGATTCGTTTATATTTATTTTTTTCCTATGTCAGTTATCGTGTTTACGTGTATGCGTTTTCGCTTTGAAGTGTTCTCGTATGTATGTATGTATGTACAGTGTGTGCATATTGTCTTAATCTGGTATCCTTGTAAATGGTCCATTAGTGTTAGTTACCTTATTTACGCATGTGTATTTTCGCTTTAAAGCATTCCGGTATGTACGTTCGTATATATATCACTTTATTGTACCATCCGTGTATATTTCAGTATTAGTTATCGTGTCTACATATTTGAATTAATAGAATTTAGTCATTTCTATGTGTTCGTATGTATCCATGTATATCGCCTATGTCTTGAATTTTCATTTAAAGGCTTTCAATATTTTCTATCCCTACTAGTATTTCTTACATCTCCTGTAGTCATGCATCTCCCCCCTACTTCATTTTCTCTCTGCTCCCCCCTTCTCTCGCCATCTATCTTTCCATTTAACCCCTTAACTATCCACATGCATTCTGCGCCTGGTTGGGTTGACCCATTCCACAGCGCCTCTGGTAGACCCAAACACTAATCTAATTCCAAAGACTAATTGCTAGTTCAAATGTCATTTGGTCGGTTAATAGACCACCGCCGAGGTGGTACAAGCGTTGGGATGGGACTCTGTGGGGATGGTGCATGTGGAGGGGTGGGACACGGTGGGATTGGTGGCAGCAGTGGGATATGTACGGCAAGTGGGTTGTATTTAAAAATACAGCCTAAACTGGTCAACAGTAAATATAGCAGAGGTAGAATAAACAGGGTTATCCAACGTCAATGCATCCCATCGTTGTGGCATAATTATAATTTTACTACAGCAGGACTTTCCTGATATTGACAGTTTTATATCTATATTTTAATAAATTTGTGTGCATAACCCCATTTCATTTCATTTTTTTACCTTAAAGACCACAACAACTTATATTGGGCTAAATTATTACAGTTTCTAATGCAATACCTAAAGCACCCTAGACTAAAAATAAATAACTGTGAAGGAGAGTAAACGAACAAAAAACATTTATTTCCATTTGTACAATGGCTATTCTGTTACAAAACTAAGGATACACTTATAAGTAGACATCTAATATCCAAACACGTCCATCTCCAGCTCTCAATCTAGTGCCAGAGGTGTGAAATGTCCCTCAACACGTAAATGTGCGTAAGAGGTATTACCTGAAATGACGACGCGAGGTATCGCAGCTTGAAATAGGATTTTAACTGCAGGCATGCAAATGGTGATATTGGATAAGTTAGAAGCCATCGTCTGGACGCACCAAATGTTGCCATGGGCTGTTGCACTTTTCAATGGATTTCTGACCTAAAATGTTATATCCAAATAGTTTTCCTCAAACTGCAAATGTTGTTCAAAAGATTCACCACATTTTCCAAGAGGCCAACAGAAATTAGATGTAAGCTTTGTATTCAAGAGGTAATATATATAAAAAATCTACAAATTAACTGCCATTGATATTATTGATTCTATATCACCACCAGAAAGAACCATAAACGTCTCAAGCCTATAATGATCAACATACAAGATAATCAATCTGCAATTAGGATTATAAATCTAAGCTGTCCTCTTGTGATGCATAACATCCCTAAACATCAAAGTTTTGTGCATTACCATGAATAAGGGGCCTTTTAATTCACTTCAACATGCCTTAAAACTAAAAACATACACACACACAAAACACCTGTTCTAAAATGATGAACATCACATTTAAAACAATTCTCTTCATACCTAAAACAGCTGATGAGGCGAATTTGGTACTTTACAAAACAGTGTCATGTTTTACTACTCACACCATCAGTCATTTCCATACCGCTATATCCCCTATGTTCTCCTCCATCACAACGCACACCTTCATGTCCTCCCTCACCACATCCATAAGTAATTCTCGCCTGCCTTGCAACTCCATGTTTAGCATCCCTTTCCATCACTCCTCACCACATGACTAAACCATCTCAGTCTCGTCACTCATACACCATAACAATATACAATAAGCATACAAGCTCACCATTTACATTCAAAATATCCATTTAAAGTTGTCCTCTCCTGATCTAGAACATCCCAAAATATCAAAGTTTTGTACATTACATTAAAAAAAAAATCTTGCTTCACTCACGAGATGCCATATCAATACATAAATAAACATGCAAGATTATCATTTACATTCAGATGTATCGCGCTAAATTTGTCCTCTTAATATCCAGAAAATCATGTACGTCAAAGTTATGTACGTTACAATTAAATCAGCAAATAAAAAGCTTAATGTCCTGTTTTACTCCCAAACACTACTACAATATATTCTACAAAGGGTAAGCAAACCCAGTGTACTGCAGTTTTTATCTCATCTCCTGGATATTTGCGACCAAAAGCTATTAGTCTATTAGTCAACCTCATTATGGCCTTTTTCCATAAGTTATGAAATGCCAGTTTCAGAGGGATTTGATTACTGCAGAAAGGTTTGCTATACTCTCTCTCTCTCTCCTCTCTCTCTCTCCCCTCCTCTCTCTCTCCTCCCCTCCTCTCCT
>JAXCGZ010021159.1:42500-47500 GCA_037179515.1 Halocaridina rubra | reverse complement strand
AAAAGAGCAGAGTCTGGTATACAGAGGCGGAGTATGGTATAATGGGGTGGAGTATGGCATGAAGGGATGGAATCTAGGAGGAAGAGGTGGAGTCTGTCAGGAAATGTGTGGAGTTTAGTATGAAGGGGACAGTCTGGTAGGAAGTGTATGGAGTTTAAGGGGAGGTGAGTGGGTCGAGGCTGGTTGTAAGAGAATCTTATAGGAACGGGTGGAATCTGGCAAGAGGGGGACAAAATCTGGCTAGGAGGTGGGCAGAGTCTTGTGTAAAGATGTGAAATCTGGTGGGAAAGAGGATGGAGTCTTGTGTGAAGGGGTGGAGTCTGATGTGAAGAGGATGGAGTCTGGTGTGAATGGGCGGAGTCTTGTACAATGGGGGAGGAGTGTAGCATCAAGGCGACCATAATCTAGTATGAAATGGGTAGAGTAGGTAAGAAGAGGGTGAAGTTTGGGAGTAAGGGGGTGGGTATTGGAATGAAAGGGGTGAAATGTGGTACAAAAGGGGTTCATTTTGATAGGATGTGAATGAAGTCTGGAAGAAGGGGGCGGAGTCGAGTAAGAAGGAGGTGGAGTCTAGAAACAAAGACATCATAAACGAATACCAACTGAGATAATGTACCCACCGACTGACGTCAGAACGACAACATTCAAGATAAATTTCATATATTTTTGGAATAATATATGTAAGGGTCCCGGGAATACTGGCGGTCTCAGGAATGGACAAATGAGCTTAATAAGGTTGGGAACCCTGAATTCCACCTGTTAATCGACACAGAGATCTCATTTAAGTTTCAGCCAACCAATGACGTCTCCAACACGCTCCACGTCAATCAAAGACCCAAATTTTCCTTTTCTTGCCTTGAGAGAGAGAGAGAGAGAGAGAGAGAGAGAGAGAGAGAGAGAGAGAGAGAGAGAGAGAGAGAGAGAGAGAGAGAATAGCAAATTCTGAGTGAGGATATATATATATATATATATATATATATATATATATATATATATATATATATATAGATAGATAGATAGATAGATAGATAGATACATAGATATATATATATATATATATATATATATATATATATATATATATATATATATATATATATATATATATATATATATAGAGAGAGAGAGAGAGAGAGAGAGAGAGAGAGAGAGAGAGAGACGATATACGCAAATTGCTTTATGTATATCTTAGTTGTGATAACATTATTGGTGTTATTAATATGTTAATTTTGTTAATTATTATTGTTATCATCAACAATATTTATTTAGCTTAGTAATTCTATATTAACCAGCGTGCACGCGCTTGTGTATGTGTGTGCGTGTGTGTGTGATTACCTAATTGTGATTACCTAATTGTGTTTACGGGAAAGAGCCCAAAGCTCGTATCTTCCCTTCTCCTGATCGATTCCATTTTGTACTTTGTGTGTGTGTGTGTGTGTGAGTGAGAGAGAGAGAGAGAGAGAGAGAGAGAGAGAGAGAGAGAGAGAGAGAGAGAGAGAGAGAGAGAGAGAGAGAGAGAGAGAAACTGCCATTTCCTGGGAAGTAAAAGGGTTGTGTGATTACCTAATTGTGATTACCTAATTGTGTTTACGGGAAAGAGCCCAAAGCTCGTATCTTCCCGTCTCCTCATCGGTTCCATTTTAGACTTAGTGATACTTATCATACCTGTCCTTAAAACTATGGATTGAGGTAGCATTAACTACCTCCTCGCTTAGCCAATTCCAATTATCAACTACTCTTACACTGAAAAAGTATTTCCTTACATCCTGCAAAGAAGTTTTCTTACCAAGCTTCAAACTATGACCTCTAGTTCTAGAGCCAGCCATATCAAAATATCGATTCCTATCCACTCTATCATAACCATGAAGGAATTTAAAGACTGTCACCATATCCCTCCTCACTCTTCTAGCTTCGAGTGATGGTAAGTCTAATTCCCTCAGCCTCTCATCATAACTGAGATTGCGTATTTCTGGCACCAGTTTCGTGGCATGTCTTTGAACTTTTTCAAGCTTAGCTATGTGCTTTTTCAAGTGCGGATTCCAAAAGGGGGCTGCATATTCGAGTTTGGGCCTCACATAGGTTACATAAATATTTCTGAACATTTCCTTGTCCATGTGCCTGAAGGCTACCCTTACATTTGATAAGAATGCATATGCTGCCCTTACTATGCCATTTATATGTATTTCTGGAGACAAATCTGCCAGTATGTTTACTCCTAGATCTCTCTCATTTTCTGTCTCTTGAAGTTGTACTCCAGCCACCGAGTAGTCAAGCTTGGGCCTTCTTGCACTTGTACCCATTCTCATTACCTTACATTTTGAAGTATTGAATTTCATTAGCCACTTTTCTGACCACTCATGCAGATTATTTAGATCCTCCTGAAGTTCTCTACCATTGTTCTCGTTTTTTACTTTCTTCACAATCTTTGCATTATCTGCAAACATATTCATGAATGAATTTACAGACTCTGGTAGGTCATTTACATATACAAGGAACAAAAGTGGCCCTAAAACTGAACCCTGTGGAACTTCACTACTAACTCTTCTCCATTCAGACACTGAGTGTCTTACTCTAACCCTCTGTTTCCTTCCTTCTAAGTAAGTTTTTATCCATTCCAAAACTAGCCTGCTGGCTAGTACAGTGGTAACGCGCTGGCTTCGCATTCACGAGGTCGAAAGATTGGTTCCCGTCCAAGACCGAGAGTTTAAGCTGTTTACTGGCAGGAACTGCTGTGGTTAGACACCACAGTGGGGGGTTGGGGCTTGCCCTGGCTGACGAATACCCATTGTATTGAAATGGAAATAAAGTTATTTTTTTTTTATTCTAGCCATTGATTGCAGCTTCCTAATAAGTCTCCCATGTGGAACAGTGTCAAACGCTTTCTGGAAGTCTAGGAATATGCAATCTGCCCAGCCCTCTCTTTCCTGTAAGATTTGGCTTACCTCATCATAAAATTCTAATAAGTTTGTTACTGTTGATCTACCTTCTCTGAAGCCATGTTGCCTCACTGACAAAAAGTTGAAGGATTCCAAGTGAAGAGAGATATGTTTCCTTAGTAGTTTCTCCATAACTTTGCAAACTATGCTGGTCAAGGAAACTGGTCTATAGTTCAGAGCCGTATCCCTCCTTCCCTTTTTGAAGATAGGTATCACATTTGCTTGTTTCCAGCATCTTGGAATCTCCCCCGACTCCAGTGACTCCTTAAATATGATACTTAGTGCCACTGATATTGTGTCTGCACATTTTTTAAGCACATGAGGGCATATGTCATCAGGACCTGTAGCTTTATGAACATCTAAATCCATCAGCGCTTTGCATACCTCTGTGGCTGTAAGGTTGATGTTCTCTAATACCGGCCCTTGAGCTTCTATCACTGCAATCTGAGGGGGTGGGGTATTTTCTACTGTAAATACTGACTGAAACTCCTTGTTCAATTCTTTGCAGCTCTCTTCATCCGTCTCAGTGATGCTTCCATCCGCTCTCTTTAGCCTTAAAACCTGTTCTTTTACCTTCAGTTTTCCTCTGATAAAGCTGTGGAAAAGCTTGGGATTTTCTTTAGCCTTCCTGGTGATGTCCCTCTCATAGTCTCTCTCTGCCTCTCTCCTTTTACTTAGGTAGTCATTTCTTGCTCTTTTGTAGGTTTGCCAGGCATTTATGTTTTTTCTCCTCCTATACCTTTTCCAGCATTTGTCTCTCCACTCCTTAGCTCTTTTACACCCATTATCGAACCATATCTCTCTGGCATGAATTACACCTACTTTGGTGACAGGTATGCAGGAATCTACTATCTTCCCATATTTCTCACAAAAGATGTCATACATTTCTTGTGCAGATTTGTTGTAAAATAAGGTTCTCCAGTCAATAACTGCAAAAAGCTCATTCATTTTGATGTAATCTCCTTTCGGATAGTTCCTCCTCATGTCCTCAGTGCCTCTACTCTCAGGAAGAATATCTTCAATGATATACTCCATCAACAACACACAGTGGTCACTCTTTCCAATTGGTGGTTCATACTCAATTTTTTCAATATCCAACACATTATCTGTGAACACTAGATCAAGTAGTGATGGCTCATCCCCACCCCTGGCCCTTGTTGGTTCCATTACATGTTGGTGTAGGAAATTCCCTTGTACGCAATCTAGGAATCTTGCCCCGAATGAGTCCTCACCACTGTGTGGGTCAAGATTTATCCAATCTATCTCTTTATGATTAAAGTCTCCCATAATCAAAATCCTACATTTTTTTTCCCGTGCCATGTTAACAACTGAGTTTATGACTTCAATAGTACCTATATGACTTTCTTCATAAACTTCAAGCCTGTTTTGGTTCCTTGGTGGGTTGTATACAACAGTTATTATAATGCTCTCTGGCCCAGTATTTATGCGAGCAACAAGAAATTCCTTGAACTCACTTTCTATAGCCAAGTTTATTTCTTCAACTTGAATCCTTTCACTTATGAGCAGTGCTATTCCTCCACCAGTCCTCTCAGATCTTTCAACCCTTAATATTCTGAAGCCCTTAGGAAAAACTGTGACACTGTTTATGTCCTCACTCAACTTAGTCTCTGTAATTGCTACTATATCTGCCTTACTGTTGTGAATCCTATCTTTTAATTCTACTGCCTTACCAGCTAATCCATCAGCATTTGTGTATAACAATCTTAATGATGCCCCATCCCCTGATCTTCTGTCATTATCCTCTTTATCTCCCCTTTGTCTGGAAGAACTCTGAAACGAAAATTTTTCTTCTGTTCTTCATTTCTTTCATCATTTAACCTTCTTGCCTCTTGCAACAAGTTTTTGATCTTTCCCATCTCTTCCTGTGTTCTGTATCGTCTAATGAACACTTCTTTGAATTCTTGTGTGTGTGTGATAGAGAGAGAGAGAGAGAGAGAGAGAGAGAGAGAGAGAGAGAGAGAGAGAGAGAGAGGAGAGAGAGAGAGAGAGAGAGAGAGAGAGAGAGAGAGAGAGAGAGAGAGAGTCATTTGATATACTGAGTCA
>JAXCGZ010021159.1:30000-35000 GCA_037179515.1 Halocaridina rubra | reverse complement strand
GGCATTAATCCATTTCATTTTAGGTCTCCCTCTTGGTCTAACTCCAATCACTTCTGGACTCCACACACACCTCACTATTCACTCATAACTCATCCTTTCCATGTTAACAAACCAACCCTGTAGTCTCTGACATGACCTATCTGACTGCTTTCTTTCAACACCCATTCTCTGCCTGACATCCTCATTTCTTACTCTATCTATTCTAGATACACCAGTCATACTTCTCAAACACCTCATCTCCATTACATCCAACTTGTTCCTTTCATCCTCTCTTGGATTCCAAGTCTCTGCTCCATACAATACTGTCGGCACAATCACACCTTCACATATCCTTCTTTTTGTATTCATTCTCTTCACTCTATGATCTATTTCCTCGTCCACTCGTTCATTCATTGATACACGCGACCCTAGATAATTAAAATTTTCAACTTCTTCAAGCACCTCCCCATTCATTCCTACATTCAATCTGCCAACATTAACACTCCTCGTGCATCTCATGACTACTCTTACCAATATTCACTCGCATCTTCCTTCTTTCATACACCCTAGCAAACTCAGTCACCATATGAGTAAGTTAATTTTCAGTATCAGTCACCAGTACAGTATTATCCATGAATAGCAATTGACGCAATTTTCACAATCACTGACTAGTTCCAAGCCTCTGTCTAATAGTCTTTCAATTACTTTCCTTTCTGCACCATCCATATACATATTAAACAACCATGGTGACTTTACAAAACCTCGACGTAACCCTACATTCACTTCAGACCAATCACTCATACCATTCCCGACTCTCACACATGTTCTACTATTTATATAAGAACTCATGTCTGCATGCTACAAACTTCCACTTTTCCATACAGTCTTAACACACTCCACAACGCCTCAACCCTGTCATACACTTTCTCTAAGTCCATAAAATCCCCAAAAGTATCCCTACCTTTCACAAAGACCTTCTTACAAACTTCTCTTTACTTCAAAGAACTGATCCACACATCCTCTTCCTCTCTTGAACCCACACTGTTCTTCCCCTGTCAATTTCTCAGTACATTTCCTAATTCACTCAATTAACACTCTTCCATATACCTTACCAACTAAACTTAACATACTAATTCCTCTAAAGCTACTAATTCATACTTATTTCCTTTTACTTTATAAAGTGCAACCACACATGCACTCCTCCAATCAATTGGGACCATCCGTTTCCTGAAACAAACATTCAACAACCTAGCCATCCATTCTACTAATGTCTCACCACATTTTGACTAGTATTCAACATGGCACCCATCAGTCCATCGTGCTTTACCTCCTTTCATTGCTCTCAATGTCAACTGTACCTCCTCTTTTGTTATTTCTCTATCATTCTCATCACCTAACATTGGCATTCTCCAATCATTTCCCACAGCCACAATCTCTGCCTCTCTATCTTCCTCCTTATCTAACAGTACCTTGAAATACTTGGCCCATCTCTCTCTCACATTTATTTCATCTACTAGCAATTGCCCATCTATTCCTTTCTTCCTCTCCTCCCTACCGGACTCACCTTTCCTCACTCTTTTCACTTCCTTCCAAAACATCTTTTTATTCCTTTCAAAATTCTCAGACAAGCTGCTCCACCTTACATCTTCTTCTCTCTTTAACTCCCTCACCACGCACTTTGCTAGCCTCCTCTTTGCACTATGCCTTTCATATGCCTCTACATTATCTAGCTGCAACCACACCTCAAATGTCTGCTTCTCTTCAGGCACTACTGAGCTCACCTGCTTATTCTACCATTCACTACCTTTCCTTTTACTTCCACCAGTTGGTTTCCTTCCGCACAATGCCTCTACACACTTCATAACTTAATTGAAACAAACCCTTTCATCTTCCACTCCCTTTTTCACTTTCTCTTTCACTACATTAAACACACCTCAGAATATCCATATACTCACAGTCTTTCTCTATCTTATTCATTTCACTCGCTTTGCACCTCTTCCTCTCTCGCTTCCCATCATTCTCCAGTTTTCTTCCATTCTCACTCTACTGTCCACTAAATAACGATCAAATATTCCACCACTAGAACCTTTCAGTTCATTTACATCACATTCTTTTTCAATCAACGTCTTGTCCACCATAACATAATCTATTACTGCTCTGTCAACTACTCTACCATTATCTACTCTGACCCATGTATACTTGTTCACATTCTTCTTCTTAAATACTGTATTTATTGGTTATCAACATCTCTCATACAATGCACATTTCTATGATTTTCTTTCCACTTTCATCCCTATTAGGTATTCCACACTTCCCAATCACACCATCCAATGGCTCATTCCCTACTCTATCATTCAAATCTCCCATCAAAACCACATTCATATTCATTCCCAAGTCTTCCACACATTTGTTAAATTTTATCAAAAATTCTTCTCTTTCTGCCTCACTTCTTACACTGCCAGGGCTATATGCACTCACATACACCCAAATTTCACACCTCAGTTTTACTTTAGCCACTATTATTTTAAATAACTTATCCATAAAATATTATGCAACACAGTTAATAAGCATTGCATATACAATTAAATAGATAAAATATAAATAGATAAATGTTCCAATTATCATTTTTATAATTATTATTATTATTATTATTATTATTATTATTATTATTATTATTATTATTATTATTATTATTATTATTATTATTATTATTATTATCATTATTATTATTATTATTAGTGAGTATAATTTTTATTTCAATAATCTGAATAATCAGTATTAATTTACATATTATTAAATCTATTATTATTCTAATCCTTGTGAGTCATCAGGAGCTAGACATTATATGCGTGAATGAGAGAGAGGGTAGTGGAGTGGTAGGGTTGCAACCCATTGAGGTGTCGATGGTGAATGAGTATATATATATATATATATATATATATATATATATATATATATATATATATATATATATATATATATATATATAGGTCAACTCTTCAAAGGAATAAAAAATGTGGTAGAAAGGTGAAAAAGAGAGTGCAGACCAGATGAAGTGGGTGGAAAAGAGTGACAGGAGTGATATGTAATAAAATGGTATCTGCGTAAGTGAAAGGAGAAGTCCACAAGTCTTAAGTAAAACATGCTTTGTTGTAAGGCTTGCAGAAAAGGACAAGGGGGGCAGAAAAGACAGGAGACAGAGCAGAAAGTGGAAGAGTTAAAGAGGCTGCGGATTTCTATGTGCATGGCGAGGAGGGACAGGGCAAAGATATGAGCTTATTAGAAGGACAGCGGATGTAGGGCAGTTTGGGAACATGGTGAGAGAAGCGAGACTAACATAGTTTGGGCATATTCCGTGAAGGGATGAGGGGTACGTTAGGAGAAAGATGCTGAGGATGGAGGTATCTTTTTTTATTTTTTATTATTTATTCAGATAACTGTACATGGGGACATGTGCACATAGCAGGCAAGATCTCTCTCTCTCTCTCTCTCTCTCTCTCTCTCTCTCTCTCTCTCTCTCTCTCTCTCTCTCTCTCTCTCTCTCTCTCTCTCTCTCTCTCTCTCTCTATATCACTATATATATATATATATATATATATATATATATATATATATATATATATATGATTCTATTTCACGAAAAACACGTGAATATTGTAAATGTAAATGAATATGGCTACGTAAGGAAATTGTAAGAAATTTTGAGATGGTTAGTACTTTTCAAGTGTATTGCTCATCTTCAGAGGAATCTGATCTGTACAAACGAATGAAACGATATAAATACATATAAAGAGAAAGCAGGAGAAAATGAATATTATCAGCTCGTCAAAGGAAGTTATTATGCTTGACCACACCAAACACATGCAGAAAGTTTTGTTTTCACTGTGGAAAAGGTGTGAAACCAGGTAAATTAGATACGGTCAGTGGTGAGTGGAGACAGGAACATATTAAATTGCTAAAAATTGCAGTAACAGTGAACAAAGCACACTAACAACAACAATAACAACAACAACAACATTAATAATAATAATAATAATAATAATAATAATAATAATAATAATAATAATAATAATAATAATAATAATAATAATAATAACAATAATAATGATAATAATAATAATAATAATAATAATAATAATAATAATAATAATAATAATAATAATAATAATAATAATAATAATATTAATAATAATAATAATAATAGTAATAATAAATAATAATAATAATAATAATAATAATAATAATAATAATAATAATAATAATAACAATAATAATAATAATAATAATAATAATAATAAGTAATTATAATAGTAACAATAATAATAATAATAATAATAATAATAATAATAATAATAATAATAATAATAATAATAATAATAATAATAATAATAATAATAATAATAATAATACAATCACGTAAAATACAATAATAATAAAAATAATGATAATATTAGAAATACTAACAATAATGTTTTTATAAATCTTATAATATAATAGTAATTATTAAATGATAATAATAATGGTAAAAGAGCAGTAATTTTTTCGTATTATATAATTATTTTTGTCTTTATTATTGTATTGTTGTTATTTATATTATTGTTAGTATTATTTCTATTATAATTATTGCAATTATTGCGTCCGCGACTCTGTGTCGGCAGGTCGAGGGTTCACGCTCCGTCACGGACTGAGATTAGTATGGGCATACACTCAGGGTAACGATTACATTTGCCAAAACAAGTCCCTCGCAAGAAGGCAACCGTCCTAGCCCTTAGCAGAAAAGGGAGTTCGAGACGTAAAACCGAATCATCATCAATTACTGTAGTCTCCGTGGCAAATGGTAGCGTCTGTCACTCTGAGGCAGCAGGTCGAGGGTTCGCGCCCCGTCACGGACTGAGGTTAGTAAGGGCATGCACTCAGGGTAACGATTACATCTGCCAAAACAAGTCCTTCGTAAGAAGGCAACCGTCCTAGCCCTTAGTAGAAAAGGGAGTTCGTGACGTAAAACCGAATCATCATTATTA
>JAXCGZ010021159.1:15000-20000 GCA_037179515.1 Halocaridina rubra | reverse complement strand
AAAGGTTTTCATTACAAATTTTTTATTTCCCGTTTTTCCTGAATGTGACCATAAGGTTTATTCATTCTCTCTCTCTCTCTCTCTCTCTCTCTCTCTCCTCTCTCTCTCTCTCTCTCTCTCTCTCTCTCTCTCTCTCTCTTAATCTCTATCTCTCACATTTTTTCTCTAATTTGTTTCTTGATCAGATAATTTCTCTATCAATATATCTCTATAAATATTTTCTAACCTTTTCACCATTCGCTTTAAGATCTTTTAAATTTAGAGAGAGAAAGAGAGAGAGAGAGAGAGAGAGAGAGAGAGAGAGAGAGAGAGAGAGAGAGAGAGTGTTTACCAGAAAAACACGGATCGAAGGATAAAATGCGGCGATCAGGTGAACTTCCTTAATTGTCGTACGTAATTTTGATCATCATATCTAAACGGCTTTAAAGGTCAAATTAGAAAAATATTTTAAATATTTTCCATTGGGTCTCTGCTATGGTATTTGTATGTGAAATTCTCTCTTATTACTGATCACCAGTAGGCTTACACAAAGCAAGATCCACTGGTAACTTCCTGTCCTATCTCACTCATGTATGGGCATCGTCTCTGAAGAACTATGGGGAATCCTTGGTTGTGGCCTTGATATCTCTAAGGCTATTGACAGATTGTGGTACAAAATTCTGTTAGTCAAAGTTCCTGGTTATGGCTTTACCCCTTCTCTCTGCATTGTGATTTCCAGTTATCTTTCTGACCGTTTTATATCGGTATTTGCTAAGGGTTCATCATTTAGCTCATTCCCAGTTACAGTGGTGTTTCACAAATGTTTTGTTTTTTCACCTACTCTGTTCCTTCTCATCACAATGATCTTATCCAGTCTCCATCTTTCTCTCTTCTCCACGCCTTACCCGACGATTCTACCCTTCACGTTTCAACTGCCTTCTCTTCTAAACTTTCGTTTTGTATCACTCTTTCTTCCACTCTCATCTTAGATTTACAGAAGGTATTTGAGTAGGGCACCCAAAATTTATCCAAATTTAATGCCTCAAAGACAGCTTCTGGCTACTTCTTTATCTTCCTCTACTCTTGATTGTCATATTGTTATTGAAAGCAATGAAGTTTATCCCTTTAATGCTACTAACATTGTAAGTATTCAGATAGACTAATTTGTCTTGGAGGAGTCTTATAATTCAAATTTCTAGAACTGCATCTAAGAAATTGGGAGTTTTGTTTTGCTTTTGTCATTAATTTTTCCCCTTCTCACTTACTAAAAATCTATAAAGATCTAATCCTTCCCTGCTTAATATACTGCTTTCACATTTGGGGTGCCTCTTATTATATTCATCTCCTTGATAGGGTTGTATCTAAGGCCATCCAACTCATTAGTGTCCCTTCTCATACCTCTAATCTGGATTCTCTTTTTCTTTGCCACAAGAAAAGATTGAGATAAAGGTAAAGTAGAAGCTAAACAAGGCAGAAATAAGAAAATTATTCACATAGGAAAACAAGATGCTGAAAGAATAGTCAAAGTGATGAAGACCGAGGATATGGCAGGATTGGGCCCTGAGATGACGATAGATCTGCTTACTGAAAGAAAATAGGTCATAAGAATTAGGAAATCTAGAAAGTGGAAGAAAGTTCCACAGTCTGGAAATAGATGGGAAGATGCAATTGCTGCCCTGACCAATTCGCAAGCTTCAATCTCCACACAGTACCTGTGAGACAAGACCACTTGTGAGTTTTTCGTGGCCTCGGCATCAGGGGAGGAATGCAACTTCCTAACTCATCACAGCAGCAATAGAAGTAGTAATGATAGGATACAGAAAGGGATGATACCTTACGGCAAAGAGAAAGAGAATCTAAATTAAAAGTAAGAGAAGGGTTTTTGATAAGTCAGATTGCCTTACATTAAACTCTGTCAAAGAGGAAAGTATAAGGAGAAGCACCAAAGATGTGCGAGCAGTATTTTAAGCTGAGATGGCTCAGACCTTCATAGATTTTAAATAACTGAAGAGAGGAAAAGTAATAACGAAAACGAAACAGAACTCCAATTATTTTAGATACAGATTTAGAGATTTGGGTTATGTCACTCCCCCAAGACAAGTTTAAGGCAATCTGGATTCCTAATATGTTAACAGAATTAAGAGGGTAAATTCATTTAGTTTTGAAGACAATAAGGCTATCAGGAGAAGAAGATAAAGAGATACCCAGAAACTTAGTCTTGGAGGCATTAAATTTAACTAAATTGTTGGTGCCCCACTCATATATTCTCTGTAAATCAGAGCTGAGAGTTGCAGAAAGTGTGATACGAGACTGATTATGAGTAGCAGCTGAAGGTTGTGAAGAGAAGGCATAAGAAAAATGAAGGGTAAAATTGTCGGCAAAGGCATGGAAAAGAGAGGAGGATGGGGACTCAAGAAAATCGTTGATGAAGAAAAGGAAAAGAGTAGGTGAAAGAACAGAGCCCTGTGGAGCACCATTGATAGCAGGGAATGAGCTACATGTTGCGCAGTCAATAACACCATATATATAACTACCAGAAAGACAAATGAAGATGAGAGAACAGAGAGAAGGGGTAAAGCCATAAGTAGGAAGTTTGGCCAATAGAGCCTTGAGCCTTATGCCACACTCATTCAAAAGCCTTATGAGCATCAAGTGCCATGATAAAGGATTGCCCATAGTTTTTCAGAGAAGAAGACCATACATGAGTGAGATAGGAAAGGACGTGGCTCTTTCCTTGTAGAAGACATACTGGTGATCGGAGATAAGCGAGATAGATTCAAGATGTTTCAAGAAGTGAGAATTGAGCAAAATTTTGAATAATTTAGTGATACCATAGGTTAGGGCAGTATGTTGATAGTTGGAAGGAATAGAGTGGTCACCTTTCTCAGGAACAGGCTGAATTAGAGCACGCTTCCAAGATGAAGGACAGATACTGGTTGAGAGAATGAAGCAAAATAATACAACAAAGCATGGGAGCCAATTCATATCCAAACTCCTTCAGGAACTTTGCAGGGTTACCAACGGGTCCATATACTTTATTCAACACTGGAGAGCAAGAGCTAATGAACTTTGCACGAAGAAAGAATAAGGGAGGGCATAAGATTAGATAGGGGGTAAGGAATGAGGAATAGGCACACTAGAATTGCTCAGAGAAGAGTTGGCAGAAAAATGAGAACCAAAGAGAGTGGCTTTGTCAGTGGGGGAGCAAGCTATAAAGATACCAGGACGTATGAGAAGGGAAAAGCATGAGCTACAGAAGTTTTTGGAGAGGTTTTTGGCTAAGGACTAGATACATTTATTAGTGGGAGAGGGGATAAGGTCATCTACTATCCCTCTTAAAACGGAAGCTTTAGGCCCTTGAATCTGAGCAGTGCAGCGATCCCTAACTGTAACTAAAGCAGAGTGAGTTAAATCAAATGGAGAGGCTTGGTATGACCTGCATGCCTGATCACTGGCCTGCATATCCTTTGAGCAGGCATGGCCAAACTAAGGATTAGAGGGAGAAAAAGTTCTTACAGAGAAAGGGATGAATGCTTCCATTCCTGAGGTTATGATCTCGACAACTGTTAGGGCTACCTGATCAGGATTGCGAGTCCAGTAGCAGTAGTCATCCACTGGAAGGTCAAAGAGAAACTTAACCAAATCATCAGACTGAATATGCTCATACTGCCAAAAGCAGTGCTAAGTAGGAGGTGATGATGCAGATTATAATTATCCTGTATCGAGTGTTATAATTACTACTTTATTATTAACATTATTGTTAACATTATTATTACAGTATTATTAATTTCTAGGAAAGCCACATTTGATTTAACTGTATGTATTACCCTCTTACTTATTAGTTCAATTATTGTAGAAGAATAACCATTGTACAGAAATGGAAATATATGTTTGTTTGTTTGTTTGAATTGATGGAGGGGGACCGAAAACGAAAGGGATTGAGATTAAAGAGTGATCAGGTTTACCAAGAGGTATAATCACAGTATATGAGTAGTTAGAAGGATTAGAAGTAAAGAATATGTGAAGAGTTAGCTGCATGGTCATGTCGATCAGGAACATGAGCAGGGTGTTTGAAAATCTGCTTCAGCTAAAGCAAGGGTCTCACTTCCTCTCACATCAGTGTGAGCAGAATGAAGCCACTCACTCAACTGTGGTGTACATTGAAGTCTCTAGTATAGAGAACTTCAGCATGTGGGTGAGAGAATAATAAGGACTCACAGCAAGAGGATAAATATTCAAATAAGGATAAAAAGTCAATGGAGTTAGGAGAGCACAGGCAAATGCAAAGAAATGTTGTGATAGTGGAGAGAGAGATCTTTAGCCAGAGAACATCAAAGTCAGGTGATTCAAGGTCTGTGAGCCTTCCAATAGGAATGTTAGTGTTACAGTAGGTACATTCTCCACTTTTGAAAC
Source organism: Halocaridina rubra (assembly GCA_037179515.1). Classification (NCBI taxonomy): domain Eukaryota; kingdom Metazoa; phylum Arthropoda; class Malacostraca; order Decapoda; family Atyidae; genus Halocaridina; species Halocaridina rubra. The sequence goes on along the minus strand of JAXCGZ010021159.1, from coordinate 15,608 downwards.
AGAAACAAGAATACAGGTTATAGTGAGAGATGTGAAATAGGTGAGGGGATTCATAGTTAGACAGCTGGATTTCAGAAAGGAGGTGGAGCTTAGGAATGGATGACTCAACTTTTGCAAAACACAAAAAATTGGAGTTCAGACCACGGATGTTAGAGAAGTGAAGCGTGATATATGCAGATGTATCAGGAGGTGCAAAGTTATGGGCAAAAAAATTACTAGCACCAAGCTTATTTACCCTCATGCCAATAGTGGAGTCAATAAGATCCCTGGAGATTCTTAGCACTCCACTATGTTGGGTACTGGGGGCCATAAGTTATGAACCTTCCATAATTATTGTAGAGATTAGAAAAAAGAAAGCAAATAGAAAAAGAGATGGGGAGTGTTGTGACTTGTCAAATGTATTGGGATAATAAGAGATAAGTAATGAATACACCAGAGTATTCTGTGTAGATGTAGGAAAAGGAAAGAACTGTGCCTGAAGGAAGACAACCAGGAGCTGTCCTGGCAAGTCACAGTAAGTCCATATAATACACACCAGATGGCCTTATCACACAAGCACTGTGTGAAGATTGTAGCTTGCAGCATGGTCAGCGCAGAAACTGCTTCTT
>JAXCGZ010021159.1:0-5000 GCA_037179515.1 Halocaridina rubra | reverse complement strand
TTCTTCTAGCTTCGAGTGATAGTAAGTCTAATTCCCTCACCCTCTCCTCATAACTAAGATTGTATATTTCTGGCACCAGTTTCGTGGCATGTCTTTGAACATTTTCCACCTTAAGTATGTGCTTTTTCAAGTGTGGATTCCAAAAGGGGGGCTGCATATTCAAGCTTTGGCCTCACATAGGTTACAAAAATATTTCTGAACATTTCCTTGTCCATGTCCCTGAAGGCTACCCTTACATTTGATAAGAATGCATATGCTGCCCTTACTATGCCATTTATATGTATTTCTGGAGACAAATCTGCCAGTATGTTTACTCCTAGATCTCTTTCATTTTCTGTCTCTTGAAGTTGTACTCCAGCCACCGAGTAGTCAAGCTTGGGCCTTCTTGCACTTGTACCCATTCTCATTACCTTACATTCAGAAGTATTGAATTTCAATAGCCACTTTTCTGGCAACTCAAGCAGACTAGTTATGTCTTCCTCAAGTTCTCTATCATTGTTCTTGTCTCGTACTTTCTTCACAATCTTTGCATAAGCTGCGAACATAGTCATAAATGAATTCACAGCCTTTGGTAGGTCATTTACATATACAAGGAACAATAGTTGCCGTAAAACTGAACCCTGTGGAACTCCACTACTAACTCTTCTCCATTCAGACACTGAGTGTCTTACTCTAACCCTCTGTTCCCTTCCTTCTATGTAAGTTTTTATCCATGCCAAGACATTTTCCCTTATTCTCGCCATTGCTTGCAGCTTTTCAATAAGTCTCCCATGTGGGACAGTGTCAAATGCTTTCTGGAATCTAGGAATATGCAATCTGCCCAATCTTCTCTTTCCTGTAAGATTCAGCTTACCTCATCATAAAATTCTAATAAGTTTGTTATTGTTGATCTACCTTCTATGAAGCCATGTTGTCTCACTGCCAAAAAGTTGAAGGATTTCAAATGAAGAGAGATGTGTTTTCTTAGTCGTTTCTCCATACATATGCAAACTATGCTGGTCAGGTTAACAGATCTATAGCTTAGAGCTGTATCCCTCCTTTCCTTTTTGAAAATAGGTATCACCTTCGCTTGTTTCCAGCATCTTGGAATCTCCCCTGACTCCACCGACTTTTCAAATATGATACTTAGTGCCGCTGATATTGATTTAGCACATTTCTTAAGTACATAAGGGGATATATCATCAGAACCTGTAGCTTTATGGTCATCTAACTCCAACAGCACTTTGCATACCTCTGTGGCTGAAAAGATGATGTTTTCTAATACTGGCCTATGAGCCCCTATCTCTGCAATCTGAGGGGGTGGGGCATTTTCTACTGTAAATACTGCCTGAAACTCCTTGTTCAATTCTTCGCAGATATTTTCATCCGTCTCTGTGATGCTTCCACCTACTCACTTTAGCTTTAAAACCTGTTCTTTTACCTTCAGTTTTCCTCTGATAAAGCTGTGGAAATTTTTGGGATTTTCTTTAGCCTTCTTGGTGATATCCCTCTCATAGTCTCTCTCTGGCTCTTTTCCTTTACTTAGGTAATCATTTCTTGCTCTTTTATTTGTCTGCCAGGCATTTATGCTTTTTCTCCTTCTATACCTTTTCCAACATTTGTCTCTCCACTCCTTGGCTCAATTACACTCATTACTGAACCATTTATCTCTGGCATGACTAACTCCTCTTTTAGTGGAAGGTAATCAACAATCAACTATCTTCACATATTCCTCACAAAAGATGTCGTGCATTTCTTGAACAGATTTGTTGTTAAATAAGGTCCTCCAGTCAAAAACTGCAAAAAAGCTAATCAATTTTTATATAATCTCCTTTTGGATAGTTCCTCCTCGTATCCTTCTCAGCGTCTCTACTTCCAGGCAGAGTATCTTCAGTGATATACTGCATCAACATCAGACAATGGTCACTCTTTCCAGTTGGTAGGTCATACTCATTTTTTCAATATCCAACACATTATTTGTGAATACTAGATCAAGCAGCAATGGTTCATCCCCACCCCTGGCCCTTGTTGGTTCCAGTGCATGTTGGTGTAGGGAATTCCCTTGTACGCACTCTGGGAATCTTGCCGTGAATGAGTCCTCACCACTGTGTGGGTCAAGATTTATCCAATCTATCTCTCTATGATTAGAATCTCCCATAATCAAAATGCTACATTTTTTCTCCTGTGTAATGTTAACATCTGAGTTTATGACCTCAATAGTATCTATATGACTTTCCTCATAAACTTCTAGTCTATGTTGGTTCCTTGGTGGGTTATATACAACAGTTATCATAATGCTCTCTAACCCAGTATTTATGTGAGCAACAAGAAATTCCTTTATGCAACTTACGACAGCAAAGTTTATTTCTTCAAAGTGAAATCTTTCACTTATGAGCAGTGGTATTCCTCCACCAGTCCTCTCACATCTTTCAACCCTTAATATTTTGAAGCCCTTACAAAAATTTTTCACAATATATCTGCCTTACCGTTGTCAATCCTATCCTTTAATTCTGCTGCCTTGCCAGGTACCCCATCAGCAATTGCGTACAGCAATTTTAATGAGGCCCCATCCCCTGATCTTCTATCATTATCTTCTTTATCCCCCTTTTGTTTGGAAGAACTCTGAAAAAAAAAATTCCTCTCTTCTTCATTTCTTCCATCATTTAACCCTCTAGCCTCATGCAATAAGTTTTTGATCCTTTCCATCTCTTCCTGTGTTCAATATGGTCTAATGAACACTGTTTTGAATTCTTGAAGGTCTTTTAGCTTTTTTCACTTCAATATTTCTCTACATGTGTCCCCTCTCTCAAAGGTTCCTTTTGTTGGTCTTTCTTTCCTGTCCCTAGAATATTCACCAAGTTGGTGAATGTTTACAATTTCCTCCGGACCACATACTACTCCAAGCTTCCTTATAAGGTCTAATACAATAGCTTAATTTTGTTCAAGTCTGCCCTTCCATGTTGACTCCTGGGATTCACTTATGCTGTTTAATCAGTGGAGTTACCCTTTCCATTACAAAATCTACATTTTCTCTATTACTGTGTCTTTATAGTCAACCATTTGTACGTTTTCCAGTGCCACCACCCTCACAGCCTCTTTTACTGCCACATTCCCCTTTATTGCATCTGCAAAGGAAGTTTCCATGGCATTATGTATGTATGTATGTGATTACCTAATTGTGATTACCTAATTGTGTTTACGGGAAAGAGCCCAAAGCTCGTATCTTCCCGTCTCCTGATCGGTTCCATTTTATACTTAGTGATACTTATCATACCTGTCCTTAAAACTATGGATTGAGATAGCATTAACTACCTCCTCGCTTAGCCAATTCCATTTATCAACTACTCTTACACTGAAAAAGTATTTCCTTACATCCTGCGAAGAAGTTTTCTTACGAAGCTTCAAACTATGACCTCTAGTTCTAGAGCCAGCCATATCAAAATATCGATCCCTATCCACTCTATCATAACCATGAAGGAATTTAAAGACTGTCACCATATCCCCCCTCACTCTTCTAGCTTCGAGTGATGGTAAGTCTAATTCCCTCAGCCTCTCATCATAACTGAGATTGCGTATTTCTGGCACCAGTTTCGTGGCATGTCTTTGAACTTTTTCAAGCTTAGCTATGTGCTTTTTCAAGTGCGGATTCCAAAAGGGGGCTGGATATTCGAGTTTTGGCCTCACATAGGTTACATAAATATTTCTGAACATTTCCTTGTCCATGTGCCTGAAGGCTACCCTTACATTTGATAAGAATGCATATGCTGCCCTTACTATGCCATTTATATGTATTTCTGGAGACAAATCTGCCAGTATGTTTACTCCTAGATCTCTCTCATTTTCTGTCTCTTGAAGTTGTACTCCAGCCACCGAGTAGTCAAGCTTGGGCCTTCTTGCACTTGTACCCATTCTCATTACCTTACATTTTGAAGTATTGAATTTCATTAGCCACTTTTCTGACCACTCATGCAGATTATTTAGATCCTCCTGAAGTTCTCTACCATTGTTCTCGTTTTTTACTTTCTTCACAATCTTTGCATCATCTGCAAACATATTCATGAATGAATTTACAGACTCTGGTAGGTCATTTACATATACAAGGAACAAAAGTGGCCCTAAAAGTGAACCCTGTGGAACTCCACTACTAACTCTTCTCCATTCAGACACTGTCTTACTCTAACCCTCTGTTCCCTTCCTTCTAAGTAAGTTTTTATCCATTCCAAAACATTTCCACCTATTCTAGCCATTGATTGCAGCTTCCTAATAAGTCTCCCATGTGGAGCAGTGTCAAACGCTTTCTGGAAGTCTAGGAATATGCAATCTGCTCAGCCCTCTCTTTCCTGTAAGATTTGGCTTACCTCATCATAAAATTCTAATAAGTTTGTTACTGTTGATCTACCTTCTCTGAAGCCATGTTGCCTCACTGACAAAAAGTTGAAGAATTCCAAGTGAAGAGAGATATGTTTCCTTAGTAGTTTCTCCATAACTTTGCAAACTATGCTGGTCAAGGAAACTGGTCTATAGTTCAGAGCCGTATCCCTCCTTCCCTTTTTGAAGATAGGTATCACATTTGCTTGTTTCCAGCATCTTGGAATCTCCCCCGACTCCAGTGACTCCTTAAATATGATACTTAGTGCCACTGATATTGTGTTTGCGCATTTTTTAAGCACATGAGGGGATATGTCATCGGGACCTGTAGCTTTATGAACATCTAAATCCATCAGCGCTTTGCATACCTCTGTGGCTGTAAGGTTGATGTTCTTTAATACCGGCCCTTGAGCTTCTATCACTGCAATCTGAGGGGGTGGGGTATTTTCTACTGTGAATACTGACTGAAACTCCTTGTTCAATTCTTTGCAGATCTCTTCATCCGTCTCAGTGATGCTTCCATCCGCTCTCTTTAGCCTTAAAACCTGTTCTTTTACCTTCAGTTTTCCTCTGATAAAGCTGTGGAAAAGCTTGGAATTTTCTTTAGCCTTCCTGGTGATGTATGTATGTATGTATGTATGTATGTATGTATG
>JAXCGZ010021158.1:0-73289 GCA_037179515.1 Halocaridina rubra | reverse complement strand
CCATGGTAACAGCAGATGCCCATCAGATCTGCGTCACAATCGCTCCCCACTCATTCCTATTCCCAGCACGCTCACTTGCTTTACTCACATCCATCCTCCTATCATTTAGGGCTCTCCTTACTCCATCCATCCATCCAAACCTAGGCCTCCCTCTAGTATTTCTCCCATCAACTCTCGCATTCATCATCTTTTTCAGCAGTCTTTCATCATCCATCCTCTCCACATGGCCAAACCATCTCAGGACATTCATATCTACTCTGCCTGCAATTTCTCTCCTCACACCCGTTCTTGCTCTCACCACTTCATTCCTAACCCTATCCAACCGTGATGCACCAATCATACTCCTCAGGCATTTCATCTCAAACACATTTAGTTTCCGTCTCTCACTTACTTTCATACCCCATAACTCTGATCCATACATCACAGTTGGCACAACCACTTTCTCATACACAACTTCTTAACATTCATTTCCAACCCTCTATTCTTCATCACTCCTTTCAAAGACCCAACACTTTACATCCTTCATTCACTCTGTGACGCACATCTGCTTCCACTTCACCATTTGCAGCTATAACCGAGCCTAAATACTTAAACTGATCAACTTCCTCAAGTGTCTCTCCATCCAACATAACATTCAATCCAGCATCATCCTCATTCTTACACACCTCATAACCTTACTCTTTCCCACATTCACTCGCAACTTCCTTCTCTTACACACCATTCCAAATTCTGACACTAACTGACACAGCTTCTCCCCTGAATCTGCCACCACCACAGTATCATCTGCAAACAGCAACTGATTCAGCCCCCACTCGATATCATCCCATCTACCATTCTCAAACCTCGACCACATACTCGCTCATTCACCTCTCTTACGACTCCATCAATATACAAATTGAACAGCCATGGTGACATCACACATCCCTGTCTCAGTCCCACACTCACTGGAACCACTCACTCACTTCATTCCCTACCCTAACACAAACTCTACTGCCCTCATACAAACTCTTCACTGCATGCAACAATTTACCATTAATTCCATATAATCTCAAACATTCCACATTGCTTCTCATCCACTGGCACCATTGACAACATAAAGTATATATTAAACACTCTCACTAACCATTCCAATGCAGTCACACACCCTTCTTTCAACATCTCCGCTCTCACACCATTCATTCCAATTGCTTTACCTGCTTTCGCTTCATACAATGCTCTTTTCAAAAAACCTCCTCTCTTGTAATCTCCCTCTCATTTTCATCTCCCATTACTGGCACTTGAACATTCCCCACTGCCACTATAGCTGCCTCTCTATCTTCCTCAACATTCAGCAAGCACTCAAAATATTCTGCCCATCTTTTCCTTGCATCGTTCCCTCTTAACTTCTGTCCATTCACATCTTTCATATATATATATATATATATATATATATATATATATATATATATATATATATATATATATATATATATAATCAAACAAGTATATTACCATCTGTGAAAATATGAATCATTTCTCTCCGACAGGAACTTGAAGCTACGACACATAATTACTGTGCCAAGGTGCTACCAACTACACCAAAGAGGACATAAAAGAAAAGCCAACCTTTCAGCTTGACTGCTAAACTAGAAATGAACGCATTCTATATGAATGGCTTTTTGTTCTTATGGTGTAGTTGGCAGCGCCTTGGCACATTAATTATGCATCCTAGGTTCAAGTCTCGGTCGAGGTAAAAATTATTCATGCTTTCACATATGGTAATGTGCTTATTTGATTACTGTTGGTCTCTAATGAGATTGGGACATAAATTAAATGCAAATACTAAGCAACGAGTGAGGTGGGAGATATTGTAAATATGAACAAAAAGGTATTCAGATAGAATGTGTTCATTCCTAGTATAGCAGTTAAGCTGCAAGTTGGTTTCTCATTCATACCCTCTGTGTGTAGTTGTAGCGCCTTGGCTCAGTAATTATGCGTCCTAGGTTCAAGTCTCGGTCGGGGTAAAATTGATTCATGTTTTCACATATGGTGATGTGCTTATTTGATTATTGTTGGTCGGTAATGAGACTGGGGTTTGAATTAAATGCGAAAATGAAGCCAAGAGTGTGGTTGGGAGAATCTGTAATATGAACAAGAAGGCATTCAGATAGAATGCGTTCATTCCTATTATAGCAATTAAGCTGTAAGGTTGGTTCTCTTTTATACCTTTTGTGGTGTAGTTGGTAGCACCTTAGCACAGTAATTACGTGTGCTAGGTTCAAGTCCCTGTCTGGGTAAAGATTATTCATGTATATATATATATATATATATATATATATATATATATATATATATATATATATATATATATATATATATATATATATATATATATATATATATATATATATATATATAAAATCAAGGAGTTTCGTATCCTCTGCCTCCCTTTGTTCATATTTTCTCACACTCCACATATTCTTTCATCTTTCTCGAAGGTAGGAGACAAGAATACCACTTCTGTGTTCCCCTCCAAGTCATACTGTTTGACTTAATGAGTACCGACTCTGTATATTGCAATATTAGCGTAGGTGACCTATGCAAGTTCTACTAGTTGACTTGATGGAGTGGATCAAGGGGACGATGAATCCCAAATTTGCATATTTTTCTTGCAATTTCAAGGAATATAAGGTTAGTTCTAGTAGCAAAATTACAGGCAGGATGGATGGAGGATTCGGTTTTACGTCACGAACTCCCTTTTCTACTAAAGGCTAGGACGGTTGCCTCTTGCGAAGGACTTGTTTTGGCAGATGTAATCGATACCCTGAGTGTATGCCCTTACTAACCTCAGTCCGTGACTGGGCGCGAACCCTCAACCTGCCGCCTCAGAGTCGCGGACGCTACCAGTTTGCCACGGAGACTACAGCAAAATTACAGTTAATTGAAACAATGATCCTTTAGTACTGAACAAAACAAGTTTTAATGGGAAATTTATTTTGTTAAATAGGCATGTGCTTTGAATCTACGCTTCCTTACAAGGAAAACTACAATATTTTGTTAAGATATATAATCCTTAGTGCAACACGATTCTTCATATTGCCTATTGTATGGAGTGACTAAAGCAATAGGGGAGCTGAGAACTCCCTACATCTTTTTATTTATTACATCAATATGAGATGTGAGATAGGATGAAATATATTCCTTTGATAACTTCTGTATATTATTTTTTTTTCATGAATGTTATACTAAGACGGGCAAAAAAAAATTGTCCTCATCATACCCAGACACCAAGAAAACATTTACGAAAAAAAGAAAGAGAAACAGCGTTGGAGGCTGTTGTGACTTGTTATTGGTGATGGGATAGCAAGAAATTTGTACGAATACTCCAGTATATACTGTGTAGATGTAGGCATAGATATAGAACCATAACTGAAAGGAAGCCTCCTGGCTAGTACAGTGGTAATGCGCTGACCTCGCATTCGCGAGGTCGACGGATCGCTCCTCATCCAGCAAGAGAGTTTAAGCTGTTTACTGGGGAGGTTACTGCTGTGTCTGGCACCACAAGTGGGGTTGGGGCCTGTGCCGGCTGGCGACCGCCCTATGGGTCCTCCATGACCCGTTCCACCCATCCGTGGGTGGAGAATCTAAAAAGAGAAAAAACTAAACTGAAAGAAGACTTATCACTGAGCTACCAGGCTTATTTAAGACAAAATACCTTCAGTTGCTGTATTCAATGTGTGACTAGTGCCGTGAGCCAACCTACTACTATAATAGAATAATAAAATTATCTATATAATGTGTTTTTCCTATTTCACAGCACATCTGCACTTCGCTGTCTACCATGTTTCCAGTCGCCTGATCGCTGTCCCTACAGCGCAAAGGAGGGGGACTGTCCTTACGGCTTGGTAAAGGATATTTGTAATTGCTGCTACGTCTGTGGCAAGGTATAGTATACTCTAACAATCATTGACGATGCAATTTGACAAAAATAATGGCTCAGTCTGTATATGTCGGCTCTGTTGTATTCTGCCTCCGGTGGGAGGCTGAATGCTTCGGTCATATTCCCTGTGCGTAGTAAGAGTAAAGTTATTAGGAAGGAAAGGCTGGCAATCCAATCCATTGTGTTTCCTTATTTCCCTTCTAGAGAACTGATCGATAAAGGAGTGACTATGGTCAGAGTATGATGAAGACCTGCTTTTTTTCCTTTTTTATTCAGTTCCAGCGATCTTGCTGGCTTTAGAGAACCGTGATGTCATGGCAAGGAAATGTACTTTCACTTTGTTAGCTTTAAATTGGAATTTAAGGACAGATATTTTCCAAATTAATGGGGAACTTGGTAACGCAGTGATTAGAGCATTTGACTTAGAATGTAAAAAACCTGTATTCAAGCCCATTGCAGGGCATTAGGAAGGGCATCCAACCTGAATTTCCAATTTCCAACCTGTCCTGTGTTCACCTCCATTCAAATGGGGATTACTAGTGACCCAATAAAGGACAAACAACATTTTTCAAATCAAAGACTGAGTGTGCATACTGTTGTATCATAAACCAAACACATGCAAGAAGTATTCATTATGGTTAACATCTCAAAAAAGGTTCTAGCAAAGAAACCATCTTGAAGAATCAAAAGCAGGATTTTCATGGTGGGATTCATGTGTCATTCAATTTGCACACTCACTCTGATGCATTCATTAAGACAAATGAGAAAATAAGACAAGCAACACATGTCCTATTCACAACTTAGTCATTTCTGGGCATTCTTTGAAACTGACCAGAGGAAGATATGAAACCACGGCAAACAACATTGTTGTACCATTCATATCATGGCCACTTTGGTGTATTCAGTAAGACTGGCCAGTGGAGATACGAAAGCATGTCAGTCTTTATTGTTCTCCTTTTCATAGCTTGTTCAGTATGTTGTATTCAATAAGACTGGCCGAGGAAAGATAAGAAACTTAACAGGCAACACTTCTATCCCATTCACAACAAGCTCCCTTGGGTCTACCCGTTAAGACCGGCCAGTGGACAAATGTGAAAGCAAGGCAAGCGACAACGCCGTCCCATTCACAACATACTTAATTTGATGAATTCATTAAGACTGTCCAGTGGACAGATATGGATAAAGACAGGCAAGACTGATGTCCCATTCAAAAAATAAAGTCTTGAGGAAGCCAAAAAAGTAAAGAGATGGGTTCCAAATGCAAGGTAGGGTCTAGTACAACTGCCCCCAGACAATATTTGATTTTATTCCAATTTCTGATATTAAAATTGCCTGCAGTGCAAACTCTAACCTAATCATGCCCAACCTAACGTAGCTCTTCATATTGGACATTACTCCTTATTAGAGAGTGAATGGGACATTTGCCCAGGGGCAATTATCCAGGGCAGTTGTTGGGACAATTTTTCAGGGAGCAGTTATCCAGATACCGAGTCCTAAATGCAAGGTAACCTTGATATTGCTACCACGTCACCAAAATGAACCAGATCAGTTAAGAACTTGGGATTATAATTCTCTCACTGAAAGTGAGCACTTATTGCTTTCTTTCATATCTGAGAAGCAAAAAGTATTACTTGTTTTAGACCTCTCTTGCATTATTGTATTACGAATCTAGTTTTAGAAGCACACTGAATGTAAAAAGAAAAAACATAGCTACACATTAGGTAGATTCAAAAAGAAAAGAAAAATGTATAATCTGAGTCCTTCTCACAGGGCCCCTACGAGGAATGTGCCTTTTCACTATGAACACTGTTATTTATTTCACTATTAATTCCCATCAGAGAGGTGGACAGAGAGCTTGGCTTGGGAAGTAAAGCTAGATGCCCTTCCTAATACCCCACAGTAGATTCCACCTTGGGTCTATTAGTGCCCGGGTTGAATTTTCTAGTCCTCAATCTTAACGCTAACTGTATAAAGAATAAGCTACAACTACAACCGAGTTAGATTTAAAATTGAAAAATACATTATTTTATTTGTGCCAGTTTTAAATTTGGCAATGAACTGGGAGGTCAGTGATTATTTACAGGCATACTTGATTACTAAGCCATTGCCTGGAGATCACTTGATCCCCATGATTGGCGAGGGGGCTTGGGCTCTAGCTATTTGATAGGCACACAGTCGGGCTTTGGTGATATCACTGTTCGTTGCCTCTGCCTTTCGTTAGATATTTAACCTTTAAACTTCTTACAGGGCCCAGGCGAAGAATGCGGAGGATCTTTCAATTTGAATGGGAAATGTGGGAAGAATTTGATTTGTGTATCCCATAATGGTCATGACCTCTTTGGCGGTGGTACCTGTCACAAACTGGATGCCAACGAAGTGTATTCTGAAGAACGTTATTGATGCACATCCAATCGACCAAAGATAGGAGTCAAGGAACATACCGAAAACATGAGAAACCTGGTTCTCCTTCCCTTACCATATTAATAAAGTACTATGATGATTATATTTATTCATTAAGAATTTCTCCTTGCGATAAAAGAACCTAGCTCTACCTAGCTTACAAAACCATGTATGAGGTTCTTTAATGGGAATTTTTATGAAGTCGGGAGTTCATGAATAAGCCCAGGAAGGAGATGGATAAAATAAGTCAGTTCAGCTAAAAATAATAATAATAATGATAATAATAATAATAATAATAATAATCATAATAATAATAAAAATAATAATAATATCAACTGTATCCAATAAGAATATAAGTACATAGATGAAAAGTGATGTGTCGGAGGAGGATTCAAGGGATAGGGCGATATGGAAATGATTGCTCTACTGTGGCAACCCCTGATGGGAGAAACATAGATCTGACTGAGTTAGATGAAACTGGCTATATTTCTCTATTCAATGGCATCACAGACTGAACTTTTGCTATAATATTTTAAGTATATCTAATAAATATTATTTTCTCTTGTAGATGAACTTTAATGTTCATAAATATAAAGCTATTATACATGTATAGATCACATATATTGTATAGCTGAGATGGTTAAAGAAATCTTTTTTTTTTTTTTGTACAAGAGACTTATATTTTAAGAATCCCAACTTATATTAATAAAAATTAAAAGCTTGTATATGAATTATTTTTGAGTTATTTACAGTATTAGTGAACTTAACTTGTTTACTTATGAATGATATTCCAATATTAGTGAAGTTTACTTGCATATATATGAATCGTATGCGAGTATTAGTGACTTTTACTCATATACTTATGAAATATTTTCCATGCTCCCTTTCCCCTTAGTTTATACCTAACTGTGTACCTGTACAGACATATATAGAGGACATAAATATTACTGTAATTAAAAAATTATGTGTTGGACATGTAATAAATATGTAAAAACTGGTGAAAAGACAACAATATTTATATAAAAACATTCCCATACATTATATAGAGTGGGTAGCTCAATAATATAGCGCTTGAGTTGGGAAGAGACAAGTGCAACATTTGAGACATTGAACCTGCTACAGAGAATTAGAAAGGGCATCCAGACTTAATTCCTCAGCTCTAACCCATCTCTGTCAATCACAATTAAAAAGGGGACTAATTATGACACATAAAACAGTGCATTTACAGTGGTACTCCAGTGGAATAGCCCTCAATTGGAAAGTGATGACACTGAAATTGCAAGTTCGATATCCCCGCTGGGTGTTAGGAAGGCAATCCAGCCTTAATTCCCAGTTCCAACTTGTCTGTGTACACACCCATTCCAATAGGGTTTAATTGTGACACCCAAAATGATATATACACAGTGGTAGACTGCTCTTCGCGAGCTTGATCTCAATTCAGTGTGCTAAGAGGGATATCCAGCATTAATTCTCAGCTCCAATCTGTCTGTGTCCTTGCCCATTAAGATGGGGTTTACAGAAAAATATACAGTGGTCCCTCAACTTACTCTCTCAACTGGCTCCAAACCTCCTACATTATTCAAAGCAAGGATAAGCTCAATACCCTTATGTCTTTTAACTGCACCCAACCTCCTGCATATTTTCAATCATGCCTAAATTACTGTGCTGTACAGTACAGAAGTTGCTATGTATATTTTATAGAAAACTTTCTTATTTTAAAAATTTTCTTACACCATATATTCAAATCCGCACTTTTCAAAATCACATAAGATGTGAGCCCATTGCTAGTGCGCACATACACACCAAATCTGTACAAGAAATGTACGAAATCTTCTGCGAGAAATATGGGAAGATAGTTTCTTGTTGCATACCTTACACCAATATAGGAGCTAATCATGCCAGAGAGAAATGGTTCAGTAATGAGTGTAAGAGAGCTTAGGATTGGAGAGACAATTGCCGGAAAAGGCATAGGAGGAGAATAAACATGAATGCCTAGCAGACTTATAAATGAGTAAGAAATTTTTACTTAAGTAAAAGAAGAAAGACAGAGAGAGATTATATAAGGCTGAAGAAAATCCCAAACTTTTCCACAGAGGAAAAGTGAAGGTCAAAGAACAGGCTTAAATTAAAAGAGAGCGCATGGAAGCATTGCTGAGATGGATAGAGATCTGCGAAGACTTGAACAAGGACTTTCAGCCAGGATTGAAAATACTCCACCCCCTTAAATTGCAGGGATAGGAGTTCATGGGCCAGTACTGGAGAACATCATCTTTTCAACCAGAGAAGTATGCAAAAGCATTGATGGAATTAGATACCCATAGAGCTACAGGCCCTGAAGATATATTCCTTAACATACTTAAGAAATGCGCTAAACCAATATCGGTGATGCTATGCATCATATATGAAAAGTCACTAGAATATGGGGAGATTCCAAGATACTGGAAACAAGTGAATGTGCTGCCTATCTTCAAAAGGGAAGGAAGGATGCAACTCTAAATTAAAGCCTGTTTGCTTGACCAGCATAGTTTGAAAAGTTATGGAGATTCAACTAAAAAAAAAAACACAACTCTCTTCACTTGGAATCCTTCAACTTTTTATCAGTGAGACTACATGGTTTCAGAGAAGGCAGATCAACTGTAATAAACTTTTTAAAATTTATGATGAGGTAAGCCGGATCTTGCAGGAAGAGAGGACTGGGCAGAATGCATATTCCTAGATTATCAGAAGGCATTTGACAGGGTCGCACACGGGAGACTTGTTAAGAAGCTGCAAGTAATGGCAAAAATAGGGGGAAATGTATTGGAATGTATAAAAACTTACTTAGAAGCAAGGTACCAGAGGGTTAGAGTCAGTGTCTGAATGGAGAAGGGTTTGTAGTGCGGTTGTACAGGGTTCAGTTTTGGGGCCATCTTTGTTCCTTGTATACGTAAATTACCTACCAGAGTAAGGAAATTCATCTTTTTATATGTTTACAGATGACGCAAATATTGTGAAGAAAGTAGGAGATGAGTACAATGGTAGAAAACTTTAGAAAGACCTAGATAGACTGCATGAGTGGTCAGAAAAGAGCCTAATAAAATTCAGTACTTAAAAAGGTAAGGTAATAAGAATGGGTACAAGTGTGAGAATGCCCAAGCTTGGATATCCAATAGCAGGAGCAGAACTTCAAGAGACAGAGAATGAGAGAGCTATGAGTAAACATATTGGCAGATTAGTCTCCAGAAATGCATATTAATAGCATAGTAAGGGCAGCATATGCTTTCTTAGTAAATGTAAGGGTAGCATTCATACACATGGACAGGGGAGTGTTCAGAAATATTTATGTAACTTATGTGAAGCCATTTATGACGCGACCCAAAGGCATTTCTTGCACCTGCTAGCTCAGTGAACTGTGGTGGACGGGTGTGAGGGGAGTTACTGAGTGAGGATGCAGTGGGGGTAAACCAGCTGCGGCTGTCGTTCCTCATTGCAGAATATCGTTGCCCATCTACCTTGCGGGTGACCCAAGCAGGGTGGAAGTGGAGAAGACGTGGCAACCCTTTATCCCCAAGGAACTGAGAGGAGTGGTTGAAGTATGTGTGTTTCATGGTGAATGCGCATTTCTTGGCTCGGCCACCCCCTTACAAGTCTGAATGAGGCATGTGCCTCATTCAGACCTTTATATGTATGTGAAGCCATATGTATGTATGTGAAGCCAAAGCTGAAATATGCAGTCCTCCCCCCCCCTTTTTTTTTTTTTTTTTTTGGAATCCTCATTTGAAATAGCACATAAATAAGTTGGAAGAAGTTCAAAGATATGCCACGAAACTGGTGCCAGAAATACGCAATCTCAGTTATGAGGAGTAACTGAGGGAATTAGACTTACCATCGCTCAACGCTGGAAAAATGAGGGAGGATATGGTGACGGCTCTTAAATTCCTTTATGGTTTTGACAGAGTGGATAGAGATTGATATTTTGATAGGGCTGGCTCTAAAAATAGAGGTCATAGGTTGAAGCTTCGTTAGAAACTTCTTTGTAGGATGTAAGAAAGTACTTTTTAGTGTAAATATACTGTACTTAATGATTGGAATTCGATAAGCGAGGAGGTATTTAATGCTAACTCAATTCATAGTTCTAGGGACAAATATGAGCATTAGACTCTTTCCCGTAAGCAAAATTAGGTATTTACACACACACAGATATAAATATATATATATATATATATATATATATATATATATATATATATATATATATATATATATATATATATATATATATATATATATGAAGGGTCATCTTACCTTCTGATATGGAGATAGGAATGATTAGAGATACGCTTCTTAGAACTAATAAGCTTAAATACAATTACTCCAACAGCAGTTACCAGCCTCAAAAAGTCCATCTATATCTAGAACAAAATAAAATTGATCTGTCTGATCTAAGAATCTAATATTTGGAAAGAAAGCACTTTAATGTACTACCCCAAGGGCTATATAAAAGAGCATCATCTTCCTCAAGTATAAATACATAACTTTTTTATATTCATGTGGCAAATACTTACAATAAACTAACAATCATTCAACATAACGTGTTAGCTTGGACCAAAACCAGAAGCAACGAATTATATAATGTATACAAAGAAATAGACCCAGATATCATACTACTAAATAGTACTTCAAAAATAAACGAAAAAATCAAAATTTACGGATACAATACATATCAGAGAAATATTTTAAATGAAGAAAATGCGAGTGTAGCTATTGCCATTAAAAGAAATATCATTCATCAAATTAAAGACGACTTTACTAGTGATTTTCTAGCAATTAAAATAGAAACATAATTATTGGAACAACCTACTTACCACCTAGAAGAATGGAAATCTCCTATAAAGATATATTAAAATTAACAAGCAAAAACATCCCAACATACCTAATTGGCGATCTTAATACTAACCATCACATACTAGGACATAATAGAAATAACGTAATTGGAAATATTTTAAATACATTGCTAAATAATAACCTAATTAGAATACTTGGATCCGATTTCAGAACCATGACTCATGGACCTGAAACCTCAAAACCGGATATAGTTATAAGCAATAAAAATCATTATCTGAATTACTCCATAGAAATGGGTCCTTTAACCACTTCCGACCACTTGCCATTAATAACTGAATTATCAACAGAACCAATAGCAATTAGAATTCCCCCAACAAGAGACCTAAAAAATGCAGACTGGGATAACTTTCGATCTTTCCTGGATGAAAAATTCACTCAAGACAACACGAGAAATACCACCATTAATACAACTTTAGATATAGAAGAACACCTGAAACAGTGGTATGACATAGTTAATAAAGTAATAAACATTCATATACCTTTAAAAACGACGAAACCTTACGCCATCCGAAACTAAATGAAAAATGCAAAGCACTCCAAAATAGATACCTAACCTTATCAAATAACGTCGGCAGAGGCCTCTGGGACCCCCAAGCTTTAACTGAACTGAGAACGATAAAACAGAGGATCCCAAAAATTTTTGGAATGATATAAAGAAATTAATGGGTAACTTCAAAGAATCTACGCCGTATTTAATAGACAATAACAATAACAATAAAAAAAAAACTATTCACCAGCAAAGAAAAAGAAGAAAAATTTAGAAAAACCTGGGAATATATTTTTAATATTAGTGAAGAAGAAAATAGAAACTACGATCAAGAAAATGAAAGAATAATATGCAACTTCTTAAGAGAAAACGAAGGTTTAACTACACCATATTTAAACGTAGATTAAAATAGATCAGCCCCAGGGGACGATCTAATATCTCCAATCACAATAGCCGACATTAAAGACATCATTAACAATATCAAAACTAAAGCCCCAGGACGTTCAGGCATTAATAAACTAATACTAACCCATTTACCAAATATAGTAATTCTTGAACTACTAGATATTTTTAATTCTTTTTATCTGCAGGCTACTTTCCGAAAATATTTAAGACATCAGTAATGATTTTTATACCCAAGCCCGGGAAAAGCACTACCCTAGACGAAAATTATCGTCCAATATCTCTCCTAGAAGTCCTAGGGAAAATATTTGAAAAAATAATGCACTCCCGAGTATACAAATATTTAGAATTAAATGACCTTCCCCCCCCCCCCCCCCAACTAACACGGATTCAGAAGAGACAGGGGCACACATACAGCTCTAACGTATATATTCGAGAAAATAGCCATCTCACAACGTGTCAGGAGAAAGTGCAACATTTTGAGCAGAGACGTCTCCTCTGCTTTTGACAAAGTATGGAGAGATGGACTTAAATATAAGATTATAGAACTTCAGTTACCCCCATTAATAACAAAAGTTCTGTCAGACTTTATAGCTGGCAGAAAGTCAGTTATTGAAATAAACGAACACATGGGAACTCAATTTGAACTCAGAGTAGGTGTTCCCCAAGGATCGAATCTGAGTCCGCTTCTCTATGCTATCTTCACAAGAGATATACCAAAGCTAGAACCAGGATGAACAACAATTATATTCGCCGACGACATTACCCAAATAATTACCGACCATAATAAGAACTATTTAGCAAGAAAAACACAACGTGAAATAATTAAAATAAATGACTACGAGAAAAAATGGAAAATTAAAACCAATATTAACAAATTCCAACTTTTATCTATTGTGATAATTAATAATAATAGAATAAATTTCTCCAATAGCCTGAAAACTCTGGGTCTAACTTTAAACAAAACAGGGGTGAAGCCACACATAAACAATAGATTAATACAGTGTAAAATGGTATCAACGAAGCTAAGAAGATTTAACATGCTAAAAACCAAAAATAGAGTCACTTTATAGAAAACCTTAATAAGACCTATATTAATATACCCTCCAATACCGATGTGCATATTATCCAAATCTAACCTTTTAAAACTCCAAGTCATCCAGAATATAAATTTGAGGAGAATTCTCTCTGAAAGAGAATGGAAGAGATTCACAAGAGCCTTAAAGTCGAGGCACTAAATACATATTTATATAAATTGGCATCTAAAACCTGGGGAAAAATGGAAATGGACTTTGAAGATTTAATCCAAGAAACAAGTAATTTAAATAATGAAAGAATCAGTGACCATTCCTGGTGGAAAAGAATTTCCCCAATATTATCGGGAAATCCACCAGAACCGGTATATACCAGATAAAGTAAAAACTCGAGAAATTTCTACAAACTCCCTATATGTTTCATATGTTTCACGTGTACATTTGGGTATGTATGTGCATATGTGGATGTACACGGGCAAAAAAAAAATAGTGTGTAAATAGTGTATAAATAGTGTATAAATAGGGTGTAAATAATTAACCATTCCGATCTATCTCTCCCACTGAACTTTTCTTAACAAATACTATCAAAATATAAACAAACTTGGTTCAAAAAAAAAAAGAGAGAAGGAATCAAAAAAAAATAATTTCTGCACTTTCTCTACTACTAAATCTCTATTTTTCTCCTTTACTCAAAAAAGGGGGGAAAAATGTGTGTATGTATGTATGTGCATGTGTGTGTATGTATTTATATATATATGTACACATGTATGTGTGGGTCTGTGGGTATATAGCAGTTATTACTAATCAATCAAATAATAGCAGAGCTCATCAAGAATGCAAACCTTTAAATATTAACTAAAGGGAGTCATGTCTGGGCAGTGAGATAATGTTAAGCTAAAGTTAAATTATAATTTTAACCAAAACTTAGCACGAGGGTCTGCCCCTCTCTATTCATCTCTTCCTTCTTTAATTTTCGTGCTTATTCCCCCAAACCTTCCCATCCTTTATCCCCCTCTCTTCAGTGATGACACCGTGAATAGGGCTAAGAGAGTTCACTAGACGCCGTCACGGTTCTTCCCCCACCTATACTATCCCATCCTAACCTAACCTTGTGAGAGGTGTGGCCAAGTCAAAGAACATTAACCCTTGTTTAACACAATGCAATTATAGTAGATCTTTAGTTAGTAGCTAATATTATCCCTTTCAGTATCACTCATTCCACCATGCACATTTGGAGACCCAGCTACCAGGGTTCAGTTTGGCATTTTCCACCAGAACCTCCTCATATACCTTGGCTCGCCACAGCAGGAAACTACAATGGGGAGATTTCCAGTCCCCTCACTTATCCCCTGGTTGGAGTTCTTCCGTCAGAACCTCCTCTTAAGCCATGGCTCTTTGCAGGAAGAAGATATGTAGGTAGAATACCTAGTCACCTCTTTCCACCCATATAGTCAAATTTTATGACATGCAGAAGACTACGAAGGTAGTATTCCTCATCCCAGGAAGAAGATAATGTACAACAAGAATGAAATCTGGGAAGGATGTAATGAAAAGTAAAAGAAAATGTACTATTGGACACAGAGGTTCTTCAACTTCTCATTTGGACTTAACCTACCCACCTCACTATAATATATATATATATATATATATATATATATATATATATATATATATATATATATATATATATATATATATATATATATATATATATATATATACATATATATATATATATATATATATATATATATATATATATATATATATATATATATATATATATATATATATATATACATATATATATATATATATATATATATATATATAATATATATATATATATATATATACACACACACACACACACACACACACACACACACACACCTCAAGATGAATAATTAATACTTGTAAGCAAAATGGTAAGTCATTATTTCCTCATGTCATATATATATATATATATATATATATATATATATATATATATATATATATATATATATATATATATATATATCCATCCTTGCAAGAATTCAAGGCCTTTAATTTTCAAAGGTATCTACTGAACGGGACAAGGATAGGACTTGAGGTCCGACTATATACCTGCCATATAGATATGACCTAAGCACCCTCTACAATCATGTCAGTTACTTCAAGGCATTGGGTGCATCATCAGGTACACCTATAGAAAATCAATAACAAATCATGTCAGTTACCTCAAGGCATTGGGTGCATCATCAGGTACACCTATAGGAAATCAATAACAAATCTTGTCAGTTACCTCAAGGCATTGGGTGCATCATCAGGTACACCTATAGGAAATCAATAAAAACCTGTGACGGTGAAAATTAATCCAAGCCTTTCCAGGATCGAACCTGGGGCCAGTATATTACCAACCTCCTCTGTATGTATGCGAAAAATTGTTACGAAATGCAATAAATAATCTCTAATCATGTGTCGTTCATCCTGTCCTTTCGACTTAATGTTATTCAAAACAGTTTATTTAAAGAAATGCCCCAGATAACACGCAGGATGTTTTGAAAGGATTTTGTTATGCAAAGCATGTTTGCTAACTGGGTCTATGTAAACAACCAATAATAGTAAGTGGTAGGTGATAAACACCTTTGATAATAATGAAAAGGTGAATAAACACCTTAAGTAGTAAATAAGAGGTGGTAAAAACCTATTAAGCTTTTACAAGACAAGCTGATTAACAACAAATAATAGTGACTGTTTGGGTAATAAACACCTTATATCATAATGAAAAAGATAATCAACACCTAAAGTATTAAGGAGCAGGTGATTAACACCTAAAATAAAAAAAATGGCAGGCAGCAGATCATTAACACCTCAAGCAGTATATAGCAGGTGATTAACATTGTAAATTGTAATTGCAGTTAATAATCACCATAAACAGAATGAAAGTTGATTATCACCTTAATCGGTAATTAGCAGGAGATTTACATGATGCCAACTGTATATAGCACAATTAATACCACCCTAACTCCAATAGTTCAAGATCTCTAATGGTATGCAAAGGCAAGGGGCAATAACAGCAGAAAACCTGACCATGTACTTACCACATATCCAGGGCCCAAGCCCCCACTCCAATCCTGTGGACCCAGTGATCTCTAGCTAATTGCTGAATAATCAGGCATTCCTACAGGATATCACTGACTCCCCAGTTAATTATCTAATTTAATTGTTAACGGTGTAAGACTGTGAAAAGTAGTCTCCGTGGCAAAATGGTAGCGTCCACGACTCTGAGGCGGTAGATCGAGGGTTTGCGCCCCGTCACGGACTGAGGTTAGTAAGGGCATACACTCAGGGTAACGATTACATCTGCCAAAACAAGCCCTTTGCAAGAAGGCAACCGTCCTAGCCCTTAGTTGAAAAGGGAGTTCGTGACGTAAAACCGAAACCAAAGGTGTAAGACTGTGAAAGCTAATGCAACCCCAGGCCAGAATCACAGGGTATTTAAATGAGATATACCTCACGGTGGAGGATAAAGCATGCCTCCCTTGTATGCAGATGGCGATCAAGAGATGAGTCGTTGGTGGTTAGAAGAGAAATGTGCTCTCATATTCCTCAAAGGACCTAAGAACCGATGAACAGGTAATTGGGGAAGTGAAGAACTAGAGATGAGTCGCTGGTGGTGGGAAAAGAAAGCCACTTTAGTATTTGCATAGGGTCGTAAGAGCCAATGAACAGATAAAGAATACTGGAAAGTGAAGAGCTAGCAGGACTACTCTCTCTGATGTACATTTCTTGCCAAAGTAGAGCTGACAAAAAAGTGAGCATTCGCAAGTTATGTCTTGTTCCCTATAGGTAATATAAACTTAAGATGAAATCGAGGTGAGAGGAAGGCGGAATTGTAGTGAGAGACAAGTTTCCTGTGAAAAACGGGCTAGTCTGATAGTGAGACAACTGGGCAGTCCAATTACTTAGGTTTGATTCTCTGCTGTGACTGATTTGTACTTTCTCTTGCTATTGCTTTTGCAACCTAGATTCTGGAGGGAGAGTGCTGTCTCGGTAGTGGCGTTTTCATTACCAAATAACTTTTAGCTTTATACTTTGTGCATAAAAAAGGACCATTCATATTGCCTTACCCAAAGACAGCACAGAATTGATGGGGTCCTAACTACCACCATATTTTGTACAGTTGTGGCCAACCTCCTGGTTCCAAACGGCTATGTCATACTGTTGGAAAAACTCTCTCTAAAACTGATTTAAATGAAGTATTTTCTTTATTTATTTAATGGAATATATATGTCAACACTGTTATCCTGAGTTACGTAAGAATACAAAAGTGGTCTTTACCAGTTATTGCTATTGTTTCCTAAGCTGCCTGGCAAAAAATTTCAGAGTCCCTAAGGAAGGCCACTGTCAATCACAGGCCTTCCCACAGAACTCTCTGAGAGTATATGTTATGTTATTGGCATATCATAGGACACAAGAACCTATTTATTACAGTTAAATAGAGCTCTTGAGAAGTCTACCATTTACTCAGAATATCCGATAGGAGAAATAACAAAATGTGTATAATGAACATACCTGTGAAAATATGGTATTATGTTTACACACACATACACACACACGAACAAACACCCACACATATAAATAATCACCTTTGCGTTATTATTGTAGTTTTTTAATTATATTTTTTTCATTATTATTATTATTATTATTATTATTATTATTATTATTATTATTATTATTATTATTATTATTATTATTATTATTATTATTATTATTATTGTAGTCACCGTGGCTCAAGCGGTAGAGTCCACGACTCTGAGGCGGCAGGTCGAGGGTTCGCGCCCCGTCACGGTCTGAGGTTAGCAAGGGCATGCACTCAGGGTAACGATTACATCTGCCAAAACAAGTCCTTCGCAAGAAGGCAACCGTCCTAGCCCTTGGTAGAAAAGGGAGTCCGTGACGTAAAACCGGAACATTATTATTATTATTATTATTATTATTATTATTATTATTATTATTATTATTATTATTATTATTATTATTATTATTATTATTATTATTATTATTATTATTATTTCATGTGTGGTCTCAAAGATATAACCTAAGAAACCGTTATTCAAGGCAAATCCAAAACTTATAACCATGTAGAAATAAAAAGAAAAAACTTTGTTTGTAAGCCAAATTTATTTCACTCCTTTAAATAAATTCCAAATATAAAATTCTCTTAATAGTATTATACTTAAGTCTAAATCAAGCTAACTTGAAAGGTCAAAGGTCTAATGAGAGGCAGAGGTAAGTGACACTGATAGCAGAGTCCTGCTATGTACCTCCCATATAGCTGGGGCCAAAACCATGGCTATACCGTGGACCCAGTGATCTCCAGCCAATGGTTAAATCAACGACCGCCCCCCCCCCATAAAATGATCAATTTAAGAGGCTATAGAAAAGCAAATTCCATGAGATGAACCTAATTCTTAGCAATTAATACTACAAAATGAAGTAGTTAAAACCGTTAAATATTGAAATATCCCAATATTTGCCAGTAAGCTTTAACAGTTTGAAATATTTCAAAATTTTATCCAAAAATGCCAATAAAACTTGAAGTATTTCTGATATTATCCAGTAAAAACCGTTAAAATGTTTATATATAAAATATTAACCAATAAAAGTTAAAAATTTTAATATTTAAGATTTTAACATTTCAACTTTCAACCAGTAAAACCGTTAAAATTAGAAATGTTTCACATGTTATGGAAAATAATGAAAAATTTAAATCTTTACAAATTTTATATAGTTACAATTTGGAAGGTTCAAATCTTAGCCAGCAAAACCGTTAAAATTTGCATTTGAATCTTTAACATAAAACTATTACAGTTTGAAATATTTCCTATTTTAACCAATATGGCCATTTACATATGAAAAACTTTAAACATTAACAAGTAATATTGTAAATATTTGAATAATATCAAAGCTTAATCACTAAAACAGCTAAAATTTATAATATTCAACTTTAACCAGTGAACCCATTAAAATATGAAAGATTTTCAAATATTCCAATTCCTTAGCCATGAAGCCACCATGGACGGGTTGTCGTTGGGGATGTGATACTTGCAGGGGTCGTAGATGTTTTGCCATGATTGATCTCTTCAGGTGTTTTACAGGTACCCGCTACAGTCCAAGAATAATCTCCAACACAGGTCAAATCATCGCTGCATGTACCATAGATATTGAAGCTTCCACCACATCGTTCTCCAACTCCCTACCGATTGCATTTAAATTTACTTATATTTACTTATATTTACTTATATTTACTTATATTACTTATATTTGCATTTAAATTTACTTATA
Organism: Halocaridina rubra; assembly: GCA_037179515.1. NCBI lineage: Eukaryota > Metazoa > Arthropoda > Malacostraca > Decapoda > Atyidae > Halocaridina > Halocaridina rubra. The sequence continues at coordinate 53,830 of JAXCGZ010021158.1, read as the reverse complement.
TTTCATAAAACTACTGGATCTTGTACAGATGAGTAACCACCAGAACCCCAAGTAAATTTAAATAACCCCATTAATTGTTAGGATCCGTTGGGTTGGGTTGGTTATATTAGGTCTGGTTAGATTTAGGTTGGGTTAGGTCAAGTTAGATTAGGATAGGAAACTTGCCTTGTAAGTATGAATAAGCATAGCAAACACTGGGGTTACTTTTCTAGAAAATAGTCAAACTATCATATTTCTTTAAAGAAAAGAGATAGATTCATAATTACAAAATGTAATATTTTCATCTATTAAGTAGTTTTAGGAGCATTGTTACATGATTTTATCCACAAATGATTCCTATGAACATTATTATCGCCTCTCTATGAGTTTGTGAAAACTAACAATGATAATAATAATAATAATAATAATAATAATAATAATAATAATAATAATAATAATAATAATAATAATAATAATAATAATAATAATAGTAATAATAATAATAATGATAATAATAATAATAATAATAATAATAATAATAATAATAATAATAATAATAATAATAATAATAATAATAATAAAAAAAATAATAATAATGATAATAATAATAATAATAATAATAATAATAATAATAATAATAATAATAATAATAATAATAATGATAATAATAATAATAATAATAATAATAATAATAATAAGATGAAGAAGAAGAAGAAGAAAAAGAAGAAGAAGAAGAAGCTCTTATATATATATATATATATATATATATATATATATATATATATATATATATATATATATATATATATATATATATATATATATATATATATATATATATATATATAAATAAATAAATAAATAAATACATATATATATATATATATATATATATATATATATATATATATATATATATATATATATTATCATAATAACAGTAGCAGTAGTAGCAAGCTAAAGCATTCAGGAAAACCATTGTACAGACAGTTAGAGAGATAATAAGATCTTTGGAGGAATCAAATAAGGCACAAGGGCAAGATGGAAAACAACTAGAAAAATGAGTAAAGAAGCTGGAATGGGAAAAGAGTGAACTAGAAACCAGAATTCAAAAGCAAGAAGTTAACAACAAACAGTTGAATGACAACATAAATTAATTTAATGTGAGTTCACTGCTCTCTTCTGAGAGAGACGAGATTGCAGCTTGAAATGCCCAGATAGAGGAAAACATCGGACAGTTTAGAAAAGAGTTTCAGGAGCTGAATACGGAACATGATGTCATGAAAGCTTTCTTTGCAGATATAATAAAAGGGAATGTGGCAGTAAAAGAGGCTGTGAGGGTGGTGGCACTGGAAAACGTAGAAACGGTTGACTATAAATAAACAGTAATAGATAAAATGAAAGAAGTTGTGATGGAAAGGGCAAATCCACTGATTAAACAGGCACTTGATAAAGAGAAGACAGTGGTAATCTCAGGCATTAGTGAATCCCAGGAGTCAAAATGGTAGGGGAGACTTGAACAAAATAAATCTAGCGGCTTAGGCCTGATAAGAAAGCTAGGAGTAGCATGTGGTCAAGAGGATATTGTAAACATTCACCAACTAGGCAAATATTCTAGGATGGGAAAAGAAAGACCTCCGAAAGTAACCTTTGAGAGAGGGGACACATGTATTGAAATATTGATGAGGAAAAAAACACCTAAAAGACCCTCAAGAATTCAAAACAGTGTTCATTAGACAATACAGAACACAGGAAGAGATGGAAAGGATCAAAAACTTGTTGCAAGAGGCCATCATGCTTAATGAGGAAAGAAACGAGGAAGAGACAAAAAAATTTGTTTCAGAGTTCTTTCAGCCAAAGGGGGAATAAAGAAGATAATGATAGAAGATCAGGGGACGTAGCCTCATTAATATTGTTGTACATAAATGCTAATGGGGTAGCTGGTAAGGCAGTAAAATTAAAGGATATGATTCGCAACAGTAAGGCAGATATAGTAGCAATTACAGAGACTAAGTTGAGTGAGGACATAAACAGTGTCACAGTTTTTCCTAAGGGCTTCAGAATATTAAGGGTTGAAAGATCTGAGAGGACTGGTGGAGGGATAGCACTGCTCATAAGTGAAAAACTTCAGGTTGAAGAAATAAACTTTGTTATAGAAAGCGAGTTGAAGGAATTTCTTGTTGCTCTCATAAATACTGGGTCAGAGAGCATTATAATAACTGTTTTATATAACCCACAAAGGGGCCAACATAGGCTAGAATTTATGAGGAAAGCCGTATAAGTACTATTGAAGTTATAAACTCAGTTGTTAACATTGCACAAGAGAGAATATTTAGGATTTTGATTATGGGAGATTTTAATCATAAAGAGATAGATTGGATAAATCTTCATCCACACAGTGGTGAGGACTCATTCAGGGCAAGATTCCTAGATTGCGTACAAGGGAATTTCCTACACCAATATATACTGGAACCAACGAGGGCCAGGGGTGGAGATGAGCCACCTCTGCTTGATCTAGTATTCCCAGATAATGTGTTGGATATTAAAAAAAATTTATTATGAACCACAAGTTTGAAAGAGTAGCCTCTGTGTGTTGTTGATTCAGCATATTATCGAAGATGTTCTGCCTAAAAGTAGAGGAACAGAAGACACGAGGAAGAACTATCCAAAAGGAGAATTACATCAAAATTAATGCATTTATTGACTGGAGGACATTACTTAACAACTAATCTGTACAAGAAATGTCCTTCTTTTGTGAGGAATATATGAAGATAGTAGATTGTTGCATAATTACACCAAAATAGGAGTTGTTCATGCCAAAGAGAAATGGTTCAATAATGAGTGTAAGAGAGCTAAGGAGTGGAGAGACAAATGCCAAAAAGGCATAGGAGGAGAAAAAGCATAAATGCCCGGCAAACTTATATAAAAGCAAGAAATTATTACTGAAGTAATATAATAGAGGCAGAGAGAGACTATAAAAGGTATATCACCAGGAAGGCTAAAGAAAATCCCAAACTTTTCCACAGTGTTATCAGAGGAAAACTTATGGTAAAAGAGCAGATTTTAAAGCTAAAGAGAGCAGATGGAAGCATCACTGAGACAGATGAAGAGGTCTGTAAAGAATTGAAAAAGGAGTTTCGGTCAGTATTTACAGCAGAAAATACCCCACCCCCTCAATTTGCAAAGATAGTAAATCGTGGACTGGTATTAGAGAACATCATCTTTTCAGCCACAGAGATATGAAGAGTGCTGATGGAGCTAGATGCCCATAATGCTACAGGTCCTGATGATATATCCTCTTCTGTACTTAAGAAATGCACTAAATTATTATCAGTGGCACTAAGTATCATATTTGAAAGATGCTGGAATCAGGGGAGATTCCAAGATGCTGGAAACAAACAAAGGTGGTACCTAACTTCAAAAAGGGAAGGAGGGATACGGATCTGAACTATAGACCTGTTTCCTTGACTTGCATAGTTTGCAAAGTTATGGAGAAATAACTAAGGAAACACATATTTCTTCACTTGGAGTCCGTCAACTTTTTGTCACTGAAACAACATGGCTTCAGAGAAGGTAGATCAACAGTAACAAACTTATTAGAATTTTATGATGAGGTAAGCCGAATCTTACAGTAAAGAGAGAGCTAGGCAGATTCCATATTCCTAGACTTCCAGAAAGCATTTGATACGGTCCAACACCGGAGACTTACTAAGAAGTTGCAAGCAATTGCAAGAATACATGGAAATGTCTTGGAATGGATAAAACTTACTTAGAAGGAAGGAAAAAGAGGGTTAGAGTAAGACACTAAGTGTCTAAATGTAGAAGAATTAGTAGCACAGTTCCACAGGGTTTAGTTTTAGGGCCACTTTCGTCCCTTGTATATGTAAATGACCTACCAGAGTCTATAAATTCATTCTTGAATATGATTGCATATTATGCAAAACAATGGTAGAGAACTTCAGGAAGACCTAAATAGTCTGCATGAGTGGTCAGAAAAGAGGCTAATGAAAATCAGTACTTCTAAATGTAAAGTAATGAGAATGGGTACAAGTGAAAGAAGGCCCAAGCTTGACTACTCATTGGCAGGAGCATTACTTCAAGAGACAGAGAATTAGAGAGATCTATGAGTAAACATACTGGCAGAATTGTCTCCAGAAATAAAATAAAAGGCATAATAAGGGCAGAATATGTTTTCTTAGCAAATGTAAGGGTAGCCTTCAGACATATGGACAAGGAAATGTTCAGAAATATTTATGTGACCTATGTGAGGCCAAAGGTTGATTATGCAGCCCCCTTTTGGAATCCACACTTGGAAAGGCCAGTATTTAAGCTGGAAAAAGTTCAAAGACATGCCACGAAACTGGTGCCAGAAATACGCAATCTCAGTTATGAGGAGAGACTGAAGGAATCAGACTTATCATCACTCGAAGCTAGAAGAATTAGGGGGGATTTGGTGAGCGTTTTTAAATTCCTTCATGGTTATGACAGTGGATAGGGATCGATATTTTGATATGGCTGGCACTAGAACTAGAAGTCATAGTTGAAGGTTTGTAAGAAAACTTCTTTGCAGGATGTAAGGAAGTACCTTTTCAGTGTAAGAGTAGTTGATAATTGGAATTTGCTAAGCAAGGAGGTAGTTTATGCTAACTCATTCTGTAGCTTCAAGGACAATTATGAGAAGTATCACAAAGTTCAAAATAGAACCGACCAGGAGACGGGAAGTTACGAGCTTGGGGCTCTTTCCAGTAATCACAATTAGGTAATTACAGTACAATGTTTGCAGAAAATGTAGGCACGCTTTAACTTGGATACCATGGTCAAAGTCTCTACACCATAACAAAACCAAAGTACTAAAAAAAATATGGTTCAGTTACCTGTAAGCATTCGTGACAGCAGCCACACTGCGTTTCAGTGATTCCAAGAGGGCAATTATAGCTTGAGACTGGTGGGCATGATACTCCCTCACAGGGCGGGCAAGACAGCCCTACAACCCTGAAATAAAACAAATATAACTTTTGTCATTAAAAAGAAATGAGTTAAAAAAGAAACTTCTAGATTTAAGTGTGGGTTGGATAATGCTACTTTACTAATAAGACACACACACACACACACACACACACACACACACACACACACACACACACACACACACACAAACAAACAAACAAACATAGTTTGAAGCCTCGTAAAAAAAAAAAAAACTCTTCGCAAGATGTAAGGAAGTACTTTTTTAGTATAAGAGTGGTAGGTGATTGGAATTGGCTGAGCGAGGAGGTAGTTAATGCTAACTCATTCCATAGTTTGAAAGACAAGTATAATAAGCATCACTAAGTACAAGAATGAAACCGACCAGGAGACGGGGAGTTACGAGCATGGGGCTCATTTCCGTAAGCACAATTAGGTAATTACACTAAACTACGTTAACTAAACTGGAAAACGAGTTATAGAAGGGTGCATATAACGAGTCTTAACACACACACACACACACATAAACATTCATATATATATATATATATATATATATATATATATATATATATATATATATATATATATATATATATATATATATATATATATATATATATATATATATATATATATATATATATATATATATATATATATATATATATATATATAAGGAGCAGAATGTGACGTAATATTAAGTTCCCTTTTGTCTATTTCAATACCTGAGCCAAGAGAAAAATATAAATTAAAAGTCACTCACAGTACTAACCTTGTCACAGCTAACGAAAAACACAATAAAGCAACGGTACACAGTGCCATGCCTTTCGCACTAAATAATGAAATAACTTATATAATTGCAACGAATCCTCGTCTCGAGCACACCTTTCCCATCCAAAGGTAGAGAGGGATATGAACATTCAGAGTCGCCGCCTAGGTCGGTCTATAACTCATCCAAAAATCAGGAGAATTCTTTTTCCCAAACCTTAAAAAATTCCCCTCTTTTTTTTTAATATATGAATAGCTATAATAAATTTCTTATTAAGAGCGAAACTTTACATAATGAAAATATATATATATATATATATATATATATATATATATATATATATATATATATATATATATGTTGTGCAATAAAAAAAATCGGACAGAAAATTCACTACTTACCCTGGAAATTGGTCCAGAAAATAAAAGATAATATGCACTGGGGAATACAATCCACTGAAATAAAACAAGCACAAACCAGGAAACAGAGAAAAATATTCGACAACAACAACAACAACCTAATCTCTCTTCTGCCTCTGCCTCTCTTCCGACAATGCTTTGGTGCAAACGATCTCAGGATTACCCCCCCCCCCATTCCCGCCATAAACCAAGCAAACAGAGTGACTAATCTAATCAAAACAATACGGATTATACTGACCGAAACAGTGATACAAAACTAAAAAAAAAATTAAAGCAACCAAAAGCACGAGTAAAAGCTAGAATAACCACTCCCCTTGATCTCGATATCAGTCTACTCTTTGTCACGAAAATCTCCCGCAACAAAATCTCACATCCAGCCTGGCACTCGTCCCTCTCTCTGTAATCGTCGTTGTGGTACCTCACTCTCTTCACTATCCACCACCTGTGGCAGATTCAAGACATGTCGCGGTGACGTATGAGTTTTGGACTTCCACTTGAACTCACACTTTGTAAGATGACTGGGCGATCTCACCGCTGGTCATCACTGACGTGGGGGTTATGGCTCTTCCACAGTATGCCGCCACTGACGTAGGGCTTTTATGATTATCCCCTTCTAATGACACCACTGCCGTAGGGCTTTTCCTCCTACGTAGATATGTTTATAATTATGGTAGCGTGGTTACAAGGCAATGAACGTTTGTACCTGATGGGTACAAGGTAAGAATGGACACGCAGTGAATCCTTTACTTATATTTATTCTAGAGTACAACACATCCGACGCCTCAATGCCCCTGTGCCTCAAATGGCCCAATGGCCCAATGGCCCAATGGCCCAATGGCTCCCACCCTATGACTTCACAAACTAGGATCTATTCGTGCCCCTGGCAAACTGCTAACTAACTGTCTCTGCCCTGGGTGGCTCTTTAAATACCCCCAGGGGCAGGGCGTGGCTTAACATCCAATTCTCCAATGAAATCAGTCAGATCTAGTCCAGCAAATCAGCGCCAGGTTCAAAGTGGAATCCCACCTACTTCCGGGGAGGAATTATTGGGCATTTCTCCTGGGCGTGTACCTGCGTACGAAACACAAGTTCATGTTTCGTGGGGTTTAGGAAAGGGTTAACTCTCGGCCTTTCCCACCCTCAGGTACTCCATGTCGGATGCCAAGCCTCAGGGGTCCGGTCACATATCTCCTTGACGCCCTCTACAAACGCCGGCCTCACCGCAGAAGACAAGTGGGGAGAGTATTCTATTTCACCCTAGCCTCACATGTTTCTCTTCACAACTTGTGGTGTTTTCGAGGACCGAGGGTCCCTTATCCTGTAGGCCTCTTGGGGGGGGGGTGCATGGCGCCTGCGGTTAGTTCCAGGTGCCTCGCCACAACTCTTGGTGGTCCCAAGGGAACACATAGGCGGCACAAAAACTCAATAAAAGTGAGGGCATGTAATAGAATATCCGTGGCCTCGACTAACCGTTACCCCTCAAGAGCTGTTACAAGTTTCAGATTCTGGCTTCAGCATGGCGGGCTGGCTTCAGCATGACAGAAGTCATACGACATCCCTCCCAACCAAAACTGAAATATCTCTTATTTCAGTCGAAGCATGGACTAGTTTTCCGGGAGCTCTTGGACATATCCTAGCTAACATTAGTTTACAATAGAAATGGGGCCGAATTATTTAAGCTATTTTCTAAGAATTCCTATACAAATTACACAAACATAACATATAGAGAGTACCTTTACAGACAACTAGAGCATGCAGGGTCTATGTCCTTGTTGGAAATCTGAAATACAAACATATTCTTATATTTAAACAGTATAATCCCAGTGTGAAACTAACGTTAAACATTAATTAAGATCAACAAGTCAGTTTAGATCAAAACATTAATTTATCTACTTCTCTCGTTTTAAAAGGCAAAATTGAGTTAAGTACAGTAAGATCATGACTCGTTTAGAACATTAGCAAACAATTAAGTAGAGTATTAACGGGTATAAACAGGTAAAATGCAATAGATTACAACATCAACAGTAATTTCTATAAGAGACCCTACCGTCATACGTTCTATTCCTATCATTATTAGGGGCATTGATTTGTCTTAAAATTAAGCCTTAAAAACTACTCCTGGAACAAAGCATGTGTTACTCTCATATTATATTATTATTCAGAGACCATTTAACATAAAAACTCAATGAATCTAAAGATTAAATCATAATTCAAATAATAAGAATGCTAAAACAAAACACTAATATTATTTAAGCAGAAAATAACTTATTAATCTTAGTTCACATCATACACTTTATCAATGGCACTTGCTCAACACTATATTTAAGGGAGACTCTGAGTTTGCGCTTAAAATTTTCTTAAAGCTAGCAAAACAAAAAAATAAACATAAAAATAAAAATATTTTGTCTCCCCTTTTTTTTTTTTTTCTTTTTAAAATACCCTTCTTTCTCTTTTCACTAAAGTTCGGACATGTATAGGGATCATTTTTCTTTCTCATTTACGTGGCTTTTAAAGGTATTATTTAAAATATTTTAAAATATTTCTGCGTTTCTTTTCCTCTCTTTTTACTACCGTTATGACTCGTAGGGGGATCTCCTTGTTTCTGGGATTTCATCAAGATTACCTGGGTGTTTTAAAGTAGTTTAAAATTTTTATTCTTTTAGGACTGTCCTCCCTGTCTTAGGACGACTTTTACTTCCTCTGTCTAGGACAACTTTCGTTTTCTCTGTCTAGGACGACTTTTGTTTTCTCTGTCCCTTGCTCATGAATTCTTGCTAGGTGCGATTCCCCGGTCTCTCACGGGGACTCTTACGCTTTCACATCCCCCGCCCGTCCTCGCTGCAGGCCCAGGTTTGTTGCCATAACCCTGTTTCTTGGTTAGGCAGAGCAAAAAGGACCAGGAAGGGGCCCCACCTCTCGCGAATCCTTCCAGCCCGGCTTTCTCGTCCTGCCCTCGGCCGATCTTGACTAAGACCTCCCACGCAGGAGACCTGCAACGTCACAGCGTTACTATTTCTGTACGGTCATCCACACGTACCTTCGAAGTAGAATGCGGGATGAAAGTTTGAACCTATGTCACTACCACAGTTGTAAGAAAGGTTCCCTATGACTTCAGGGTACCAACATTGGCCATACGTTGGTAATCGAGGCTATACTTTGCCTCCCCTGCAACTGCAAGTGATTGCAATCTCTATTCAATGGGCATTAGGGACTTGTCTGACGGACAAAATCTAAAGACTTTAGAACTTGCAGGTCGGGGCTGCCTAGGAATAGGGTGGTAATGGAAGGTATGTGTCTACACAACTAGATTATTATTCCAAGATACTTAGGACTTAGCAACTGCTACATAGCATTACTCTACTATAAATGTCAAAAAGAACAATCATTAAATGCTGAGAAAAGCCACTAAAGAAACATTCTTATTAGCGGTGGCTACAGTAACATCAAGTATGAATTCAGCTAAAAGATACAAATCATCAAGTTACTGCGGATTTCATTTCAAAAATAATAATTAGCAACAGGCCATTGAGAGATAGCAACGACATCAGTCAACATAATAACATTACTAATAATCACGATCTAAAAATAAGAATAATAAACAATAAAAATAAATATACTAAATCAAAAATATCAATATATATACAATGGAGACTGGCATTCAGAAGTAAGAACAGAGTTCTATACTTATTTTTTCATAGTGATGCTTATTCTAACACAGTCTCCTTTAACATTCAAATTCCTGCTGTCGTAATCAATGTATATATGTATAGCATAAGTGGCAACTTGCTGGCTCCACAACTTGTCAATGGGAGTTTTATCTATTCTCTAAACAGTTGCGACATGTGGCAAAAATATTTTAGGCAAATGGCGGTACTACCGAGATCTTATCAGTATTTATGCAATAACAGCATGCAACAATCTATCAACTGAAATAAAATGTAGGCACAATTATCGCCTAGCTTCGCTGGAAAAAATCACACACAAAAAAAATCAAAGACGGCTACATTCTTTTAGCATCGAACGGAGCCTCTGTCAGGCTCAGAGTCGAATGAAAGGTAGGAGAGAGAGAGAGAGAGAGAGAGAGAGAGAGAGAGAGAGAGAGAGAGAGAGAGAGAGAGAGAGAGAGAGAGAGAGAGAATACGTTGCGGTTTTCACTCTCAAGTCAGCTGAGCTGGGCCTCTGTCCTTTTAACTTGTACTGAAAATAAAAAAGTGTTGCAGGGTATCTCTAATAATAAACAAATGAACGTGAACAAACGTTAGCAATGACTATCGATAGAGTCTTATGTTTATTGTCAGCGGCTATTCTCATTCCTGATTAAAAAAAAACGAAAGCAAAAAGAATTTAGTGTACAACTGCAAAACTGTCGAAGCATAAATCCATTCCTTTCTGTTTAATCTTGATAAGGACTTTACTGTAACGGCATACACATCCTTGTCTATAATGACAATCTCTCTCTTTTCATGCTATAAATCAGAGGGTTAAGTCGAAGCGCACCCACTCTGATTAAAATCATATGTGACACTATCCCTACTACTATCAACAAAAGTACAAATATCCTTTTCTTAACAACTTCTTAAAAAGGACTTAAGTGTCATTAATTTTAACTTTAAAACTCAGCAAATAATCTCTAATAATCTCAGTTATCTTTAATTAGCCCGATTGTAATCTAAAATTCATGAAAATGATAGGGATTAACCACGGCTATCTCCAGACAATCTTCTCAGGATCCTTTAAGTAAGATTTTAAAGATTTCTTCAATACAAAAAGAACTATAACAAAAACGGGTATCTAAGAATATAAAAAGTCTATCTCTGTGTATGCAATAATAAAAACAAAAAGTATATTTCATTATCAACAGTAAGGAACACACTTTGCTTAAACTTCCAAATCTCGCACGGAGTTGTACATAAACATTTCAAACATAAAATATATATCTTCTTTTACTATCTCGAATTTGACTTATATCTGCTCTCTCAAATACGGGATACAGCTGTGTAACATTCTTGTTGTCATTTCGTGTCAGCTCTCACTCTTTCTTTATGACCAAGCCGAAATAATTTTGATAAAACATTATCATGGCTAAAACTCGCAAAGTTTTACTTTATCAATCTAACATATCTCTTCAGACAAATAATGTATATACTGCAGCTAGCAAAGAAAATAAAGAATCATTCATAGATTCACGTCCTTTATCACGTAACATCTATCTTGGAATCTCTCGGAAATCGAATAATAATCTCAACGGCGGAGTAGGGGACAAAACAAAAATAAAACAAACTCGGCATTTCAACCATATCTGGGCAGGTGGAGAATTACCTTCTCATCCATATCCCTCACTAGATATTGCAACAGCGCATCACCTCCCATAAATACACTCTGATATGGCATGCAGAAGGACCTGGCGGAGCAGGGGAACGATCCTCGCAGACTCCCCAATCATGCTTCCTAACGGTGCTTTCCGCGATTTCACCCCCTAGAGCAACCCTCCCATTATACCCCCAGTCATTCATACTCACTCGCATATCACTTTCAAGTCAATCATCTCCTTTCTGTAAAATTCCCTTTTATTTACAACGTTGGTTTTCCTTTCCCTTATCTCTCTGAAGGAGATTAAAGGTGAAATCTCGGCTGAGCCGTGCGGTCACAGACCTCCTCACCAGTCCTACCAAGTCCCATTCTAACGAACAAACAAACACTCTACTCCCTTGAAGCTACGTTTGGGTGACACTGAAAAACCTTCCCTATTCTAGGACAGCACAAACTACTCTAATTTACTCTTACTTTCGCCTGCATAGCGTGAAATCAAAAAACTCATCTCTAACTAATATCACGAAATTTCTTATTCTTCAAAAAAAACATGCCACACACGTATCGTAATGTTAATCCCTTCATCCTAACACAAAAAGAACGATCTGTCGTTTATGTCCTTCCCTCGCTAAAACATTACTCCCGCGGATAAAAACAAACAAAAAAAGAAAAAAAGCTTAAAAACAGGCGCAATCGTAACACTCGATTTCTTACGCTTTAAGAAATTAATATAACAATGATTTTACACGTACTTTAAAATATCAAAGCTCAGTACAATTACTACAGATTCACAATAACGAGGTTGGACGATCGAATGGTCACTTCCGCATTCTTTTCTCGAAAACCACACGTGTTCTATGAAACTCTCAAAAGCAGATGCACGTATATTTCTCACTATAATTGTTACGCTTTAGAAATTAATAGACTATAATAGTGATTTCACGTGCATTAAATTTGTCAATTAAAAATCGATACATTCGCGTTCTTAAAATTCAATCTAAGCATTAATACAAATAAATGGAACGCACTTCCAACGAAATTTCTTTACATTACTCAAATTATAACAAAAAACGGAGTTTATTACTGCTTATAGCTATTAGTACAAATTATCCAAGTTAGTAATGGGTACAGAAATTCTACTTTTATCAACTTATTAAGCGCCACACCCCTTATAAGCGGGTTGGCTGAGTCAAAGCATTACTACAAGACAAAATGGCGGCGTCCACCGACCTCAATTTCTTTTACTAATTGTCCCATTACTCACTGGATACAGATCACAAGTACTTAGCTATTTTAAGGAGGTGGTCCTGAAAAACTTCATGACAGAAGGCAAGGAAGGATCGGGTTTTCCTTCTTCTCTTCGCGTAAAATCGTCGAATCGCCGTCCTCTTGGTCGGATCCGGCAACTTATACCTCTTGTAATGGGCATTTTCACTCAATGCTCCGGTCACACTTCGGCTTACTAAGAAATATCTCAGAAATAGTTCCTTCAAAGTTTTATAACATTCTCTATTTGACCACTCGTCACTTCTCATCCGCAGACCCAAGTATTTCAGGAAGTCGGTCGCGGGAATTATGGACAGACATTCGCGGTCTTTTATATTTGCGCCGTAGAGGTATAAAAATGAATTCTTGACTCGAGGCGTCTTTACAACCAGGGCACAGGGTGGGGGCTGGCCGGCTGCGTTCCCGGTGTCACCACGGGGTTCGGAGCGGCAGGCTGTTCGTCGATGTTTGAGGCGTCGGCGTCGGCCAAGTTCCTTCTCGACGGAGCGGCGTCGGCGCGTGCTTGTAGGCGCCGCACTTGCTCCTCCAGTTCGAAAATTCTCCGGTGTTTGGCCTCGTCACTCACTTCTTGAATTGGGAGATGTTGGATTTCTGCTTTTGCCATTCTTATTTTCTTTTCTTTGCACCAGTCTCTTCGTATGTTTTTTTTCTCTCGTGAAGATCGTACCGCACTGCCACCACTGACGTATGAGTTTTGGACTTCCACTTGAACTCACACTTTGTAAGATGACTGGGCGATCTCACCGCTGGTCATCACTGACGTGGGGGTTATGGCTCTTCCACAGTATGCCGCCACTGACGTAGGGCTTTTATGATTATCCCCTTCTAATGACACCACTGCCGTAGGGCTTTTCCTCCTACGTAGATATGTTTATAATTATGGTAGTGTGGTTACAAGGCAATGAACGTTTGTACCTGATGGGTACAAGGTAAGAATGGACACGCAGTGAATCCTTTACTTATATTTATTCTAGAGTACAACACATCCGACGCCTCAATGCCCCTGTGCCTCAAATGGCCCAATGGCCCAATGGCCCAATGGCCCAATGGCCCCCACCCTATGACTTCACAAACTAGGATCTATTCGTGCCCCTGGCAAACTGCTAACTAACTGTCTCTGCCCTGGGTGGCTCTTTAAATACCCCCAGGGGCAGGGCGTGGCTTAACATCCAATTCTCCAATGAAATCAGTCAGATCTAGTCCAGCAAATCAGCGCCAGGTTCAAAGTGGAATCCCACCTACTTCCGGGGAGGAATTATTGGGCATTTCTCCTGGGCGTGTACCTGCGTACGAAACACAAGTTCATGTTTCGTGGGGTTTAGGAAAGGGTTAACTCTCGGCCTTTCCCACCCTCAGGTACTCCATGTCGGATGCCAAGCCTCAGGGGTCCGGTCACATATCTCCTTGACGCCCTCTACAAACGCCGGCCTCACCGCAGAAGACAAGTGGGGAGAGTATTCTATTTCACCCTAGCCTCACATGTTTCTCTTCACAACTTGTGGTGTTTTCGAGGACCGAGGGTCCCTTATCCTGTAGGCCTCTTGGGGGGGGGGGTGCATGGCGCCTGCGGTTAGTTCCAGGTGCCTCGCCACAACTCTTGGTGGTCCCAAGGGAACACATAGGCGGCACAAAAACTCAATAAAAGTGAGGGCATGTAATAGAATATCCGTGGCCTCGACTAACCGTTACCCCTCAAGAGCTGTTACAAGTTTCAGATTCTGGCTTCAGCATGGCGGGCTGGCTTCAGCATGACAGAAGTCATACGACAGCGGAATTCTGCTGACAGAAATAACATTCTTGGAATATACATCCGTCACAATCCCTGTTCTCCCCTTGAAGATAAACACTTCCCATCAGCAGAATTCATCCAAACCTCACCTCCCCTTTATATAGACATTACCCCATCCTTCTCCTTCCCAACAACCATAGGCACTACAATCAGATGTTGCCATTCATCCAGAATACCTGCTCTTTGAGGCACTGTTCCTCATCATTTCCCGACATAGACGACATATTATACCAAAATGCTACTTCTCCGGGTGTTGCAAGAGCCCTTTCTGCCATTGACTTAATGGTCTGATGGTGTCTCTAAACAATCCCATTTCCTCTAGTCAATAAGCTACTCTGAAGAAGTGAAATATACTCCATCAATCAGACATGTCCCTCACATCTTGTGACTGGAAAGAAGTGCTGCCTCATTGCCTAAACCCCTCTCTAGAAAGACCTTGTTCAACACGGTCACAATCTCTTCTGCACTCTCTGTTCTCAAGTCTCTGCAGATTGGGAATTGACCAGGACCTCAATCTACAAAAGATAAATATCTTCCTTGCTGATAATGAGTCACATCAATTGGAAGTCTTTTTCAATCACTTTCCACTCTAATCTCCCCGGTCTTATGTGATCTTAGTGCAGGGTCTATTGATTGGCATAGGAGGCAAGTTCTTACCACAGTGTCCTCTAAACCTCCCTCACATTTGGAGATCCCATATATAATATTTCAGCCTTCTCTTCCTTCTTCTTCTCAGGTATCCCAAGACAAGTCTTCTTCACTCCAGTTAGGACATCGGCCTTGTTCTGTCCTGATGGTACAAAAACTAAACTCATCCATAATCTGAACTCCTCGATCAATGCCCTCAACATTCCTAAGCGGCGCTTTACAATGATCTCTGCAGCTCTCTCTGTACGAACTTTGTTCTCAGCAGTCAAGACAAAGTTGACCCAGCCAAACACTGTAGCTGAATTAGTTCTAGTCTCAACCTCTAACAAGTCCCATTTTAAGACTAAATTAACACCTTTCAACACTGCTAAAGTAGGAATCCTATTCCAGTAAGAATTTGCTGGTTTCTAATTACCAGCTGAAGAAGGAAACACAATCCAGCAGAAGTTTGCTGGTTTTTCATTACCTTCTCAAGTAGGAATCACATTCCAGCAGAAGTTTGCTGGCTTCTCATTACCTGCTGAAGTAGGAATCATATTCCAGCAGAAGTTTGCTGGTTTCTCATTACCCGCTGAAGTAGGAATCATATTGCAGCAGAAATTTGCTGATTTTCAATCACCTGATGAAGTAGGAATCACATTCCAGCAGAATTTTTTATGGGTTTGACACCAGGACGAGTTAAACAAATATAACTGCCCTTATCGGACCTGGACACGAAGAAAACAATGTAAATAGAAAGAGAAATGTAGAGTGTTGTAACTTGTCAGATGTGTAATAATGATAAGAGATGTGTAACGAATATCAGAGCATATTCGCTGTAGATGTAGGCAAAGAAAAATAACCATAACTGAAGGATGACTTAACTTCAAAACTGTCCTGGACAGTCCTATTTAAGTCCACAAGACCTTTCAGCTGTTACCTTATGAAATAGGATTCACATTCCGACAGAAGGTAAAAATTACACTTCAGGGGCACCAAAAAATCTCAAACCAGATATCCCCAAATCTGGGTAATTTTCCCCATGCTTGGCAACACCTTGATCAACCACATGGGATGTTTTGCGTGATACTGGAGAGCATTTTCCTCATAATTACTTAGGCAACTAAATTTGTTTATTCAGCACCTTACTTATATTCCACAAGTTTAAACAAAGAAAACATAGGATAAATAAATGTGCATAAGCTGAGAAAACGGGAATAAAAAGCAAGTAGAGTAATGCACAGAAATAAGAATAATAAATGATCGTGTATGACTGTGTAACAGTCAACATACTGCAAATCATGTTTGTAAATATGGGAGGTACCGGCTGGCCAGGTTGTGGTCACGCGCATGTTTGTTTATTTGTTTGTTTGTTTTATGAGTTACTGTTAATACCCATTTATTTGGGTGGGCACAGACAGGATGGAGATGGGGAATGAAGACTGGATGCCCTTCCTAATGCCCCGCGGTGGACTCGAAAACTGTTCTCATTTCCTGAGCAGCGTGCTCTAACCAGTTCATTACCACGGACAGGATGTGGTTATGTAAACGTAAATAGCTTAAAAAAATAAAAAAAAAATAAAAATAAAAAACTTTCAAGTCATGATAGATAATTACGTATTTTTTTTTACGATTCGGAAATAAACTGAGTAAAAATTTTTTCTTAACATTAGTATCCTTAAATTTAATTATTTAAAGTTAAAAGTTAAAGTTTGCAGTTTTAGCCCTCCTATCAGAGGCATCGCCCCTACTATGGCGGGCGTCAGCCGGTGCAAGCCCCAACCCCCCCACTGTGGTGTCCAGCCACAGCGGTAACCTTCCCAGTAAACAGCTTAAACTCTCGGTCCTGAACGGGAACCGATCTGTCGACCTCGCGAATGCGAGGCCAGCGCGTTACCACTGTATGATTTTGTATGTGAAAGAGAGAGAGGACCGTAGCAGCGCAGTGGATAGAGCACTCGACTAAGAAGTGATAAGTCTATGTTCAAGCCCACCGTGGGGCGTTAGGAGAAACATTCAATCTTAATTCCCCAGTTCCAACTTGTCTATGTCCACCCCAATTCAAATGGGGATTTTAAGTGACACATGAAACAAGTTCAATAATAATAATAATAATAATAATAATAATAATAATAATAATAATAATAATAATAATAATAATAATAATAATAGGCCATTCAGACAAAAGAAAAAAAAATCATCATCACCTTTGACAGGGTGAATTTCAAGTGCTTATTACGCCTATGGAAGCTAGAGAGTGCCTGTGAGTATTACCTTAAAAATATCGCATCTTAAGTATATTTATTCATCTTTTCTCACTTGCTTAAACCTCACAACCAAGAGATAAAACAAATTTTATTCCATCTTGACTCTATTCACATTTTTTTTTTCACTTTTATTTAGTGTCGATGTTTCTGAGAATTCTCCTCTACCTAACCCGTTCAGACATTTCCAGGAAGACATCAGTTGTGCTCTCTCTCTCTCTCTCTCTCTCTCTCTCTCTCTCTCTCTCTCTCTCTCTCTCTCTCTCTCTCTCTCTCTCTCTCCTTCCGAATGTTCATTTTACCTATAATCGGTGAATAAATGCTTTTGAATGCTTAGATTTTTGTTGGCATACATAACCTAACCTGATAAGTACGTAATGAATATCAGGTTAGATTAGGTTGATATAATGAAGTGCTCTGGTACAATAAATGCTAGTTTACAAAAAGCAAATATTTAATAAATAAAAAATTATAATTTTTTTTCTCGGAGCTTATAAAGTCGAGTATTACCCAGAACCCTCAAGTGAAGTTAAGTAACCCCATAAATCGTTGGGTAAGGTTAGTTCAGATGACTTGCCTTGTAAATATGAATTACCCTAGAACAGTCTGGGGTTACTTTATTTTTATAAGATCCCTACTCACATATAATAATTAAATGGGGACAGCACAAACGAAGTCAAACTGTTTAAAAAAGTACAGAAAATTATTAGTGTATGAATAACAGGATAAACTTTTTTTTAATTTTATTTAAGTTAAATTAAACATCAGAATAACTCGTCTCTTGCACTAGAAAGTAAAGCTATTGTGTTATCTATCTTTCAATTGTCAACTATTTTCTTATTTGGAGGTGACCTAACCTAACCTAACTTATTACAGTATAATTAAAAGGTCATAAAAGATATAAAATAGATTTTTTCAATAGTCATGTCATTTTTTTTATCTGAGGTGAACTAACCTACCCTAACCTAACCTTATATAATAAAACTTTTTTTTTTCTTTTACGAAATAATTATATCAGTTATCAACTTATCTTGTAATTGGTGGTGAACTATTTTAATCAAAATATCTTAACTATAAATAAGCAAAGATTTTTCTATATCCAATCATTGATCAACTGAGAGTAAGATAAACTAACCTAACTATTGGGTCCTAGGTAAAATGAAATATATAACAAAACTTGAGCTTTATTCTTGCAGCTGGTATAAACAATTGCCACTCATCTGGGCACCAACAATCGATGATTCAAGAATAAGTACTTGAATATCACAATAAGAGAATTAAACTCTATTTAATAGGATTAGAAGCTATGAGCCTTTATAATGTATAAAAATAGGAAATAAATACTAATAAGAAAGCAATCAGAATAAATAATAAGAAACTATAATAAATAATTATACCTCAACTCTCACACTAACCTAACCAAACCAAACTTAATATTACAATAGATCTGATGAGGGTTTTCCTAAATGAGGGTGTGAAAGTAATATTTGCCAATATTTATTTACGAAATTAGTATCTACCAACTAAGGAAAAAATAAATTATTTACCCAATTATAGCATATCAAATGCAATAACTATATTAACAATTATAAAAAATATCATAATAAAACAATAAAATGCATCAAACAATATCAATATAATATAGTAAATCTGCTTTAATATTCTAAGTAACAACAACAACAACAACAAAAACATACAAATTCTCATAATAACGCAGTAATAAGTTTAAACATTTTCCTAACACGAGTTCGATTCTAGCCCAGAGTTGATCAGCTTTGTCTCATGTCGTTCCCGATTCATTGGGGGGTCAGTGATTTCCTATGGACCTACCTGATTATTCAACCATTGCCTGAAGATCACTGGATCCACGTGCTTGGAGAGGGGACTTGGTCCTCAGCTATATTATAGGTATATAGTAGGGATCTTTGCTACCACTCTCCCTTGCCTCTGCCTTTCATTAGAGACCTAATGAAAAAATAAACTTAAACATTTTGTTTGTTTGTTTGTTTATTTGTAACACAATAATTTTGTAAATTCTTATAACGCAATAACAATAACATTTTCAAAGCATATCCATTCATAGACAACAGCCATATTCCCCTAATATGAGGGGGTGGCTGAATGAAAGCAAAATTCCTTGACTTTTTGCGGGGAAAAAATACAGAGGAGGGGCTTCCCAGTCCCCTCGCTCCGCCCCATGACTTTTACGCACGCAGGGAAACTTGGAGGAAGTATTTTTGCTCTTTCCCTAATGGGGAATTCTCAAAACAACACCATAATAATCTATAGTTCTTAATATACAATAACAACTTTATATATATATATATATATATATATATATATATATATATATATATATATATATATATATATATATATATATATATATATATATATATATATTTATATATATATATATATATATATATATATATATATATATATATATATATATATATATATATATATATATTCATAAAAACACATTAATAACCTTCAAAAATACAGGCAAAAATTAATCTATTTGTACAAGAGCCATATTCCCTTTATGGGGGGGGGGGCTGAGACCAGATATTAGAAATAATAACCTTAAATATTTACTAACATTAAGAAGCTTGAATATGATCAAAATAATCGAAAATAACCTTGACTTAATAATTATCATCACAATTCACATGTGTCATCATTTTCGATATGCAATTTCCAAAATAAACAAATTAAATTAAAAATATTCAAACATAAAATTGGTTTCAAAGGCGCTATGAAAACCTTGAATTTCATTGCTTTAGAAAACGTCCACTAACGCCATTTTTATGGGATTGGAGACTTTTCAATAATAAACTCATAAACAATTGTCCCAGGACAACTGTCCAACTGATAAACAATTGTCCCAGGACAACTGTCCAACTGATTCTCCAATTAGAATTGTCTAATAAATATATCAAGGTTAGGTTTGGTTAAAAGTTTGTATTGGAGGAGATTATAATTTCAGAAATATAAAGAGCAATAACAGCAAAATATCAGAAGCAGTTGCCCTAGAGCCCATAATCAACTTTTAACATAGTTGAATTAAATTAATATTTCTAATATATCAAATTTCTTTATTAATACCACATGGCCGGGTGCTAATGCACGCGAACCTCATTCATTACAGCATCAGTTCGAGACCCGCCACGGTCTGAGGGTAGAAAGGGCATTCACTCTGGGCAATGGTCACCCTGCCAAAACCCACATGCTTCGTAAGAAGGCACCATCCTAGAGCTTATTAGAAAAGGGAGTTCATGGCATAAAACCAGTACTGAACCTGTGCACAACTGCCTTTCATGGCCAAAAGTACATTTGATCCTTGATATATCTGTGGAGTTGTGAATATGCTTCCCACATACCAAAACTTAACCTAACCTAACTAGATCATAGAGGATGATTTTCAATGAAATCGTGCACTTACCCAATAGGATAATTGCCCTTTTAGATGACTGTCCCTTATCCAAAGATCTATAAATTAAAGTATGATCTTCTCATGTTACACCACTTTCTACTGTCAGGATCTTGGAACTAATTCTGGACAGCCATTTGTTATTCTAGTCTCATGTGCAAATTATCAAACACCCTACTCGTGTTCTTGATTGACATGAACATGCAGCAAACACTCTTGACCTACTTCTTACTTCTAACCCTTCAAACTACTCTTATTCTGTGCTTTCCCCTCTTGGTAAAGCTGACCACTCTGTGATCTCAATCTCTTCCACTTTTGTCCCCCCTCCACCAATTCCTCCTACTCAGTTCCGCCTTTGGCACTTTGAGCGTACCCAACATGAAAATTTACTTAACTTCCTCTTTGACTTCCCATGAGATGACTACTGCTTTCGGTCCCACAACCCTAATGAGGTAGCCCTAAAAGTTGCCGAGATCATGACCTTGGGAATGGAGGCATACGTCTCCTCTTCTACAAAAACTTTCTCTCCCCCTAAACCTTGGTTTGACCGTGCCTGCTCCTTGGCTATCCAGGCCAGGAATCGGGCACACCAATCTTACCTAGCCTCTCCTTCCGAATTAACTTGTTCTGCTTTAATTGTAGCTAGGAATTGCTGTACTGCTCAGATTCAAAGGCCTAAGACTTCCTTTATAAGAAAGAAAGTTGATGACCTTAACTCCTCTTCCACTGAAGAGGAGTTAAGGACCATGCTTCTGGTCCTTAACCAAAAACCTCTCCTAAAACTTCTGTAACTAAAGCTTTCCCCCTCTCATTTGTTCTGATGGTTCTATAGCTTGCTCTCCCACTGACAAAGCCACTCTACTTGGCTCTCATTTTTCTGCCAACTCTTATATAAACAATTCCAGTGCACCTACCCCACAATCATAACCCCTCTCTAACCCTATGCCCTCCCTTATCCTTTCTTCACGCAAAGTTCGTAAGGTTCTTTGCTCGCTAAAGACAAACAAGGCATATTGTCCCGATGGTACGCCTGCAAGGTTCCTTTAGGAATTTGCAGATGAACTGGCTCCCGTGATTTGCAGTCTTATTTGCCTCATTCTGTCTACCATTATCTATCCTGTTCCTAAGAAAGGTGACCGCTCTATTCCTTCCAACTACCGACCTATTACCCTAACCTCTTCTATCCCTAAAGTTTTCGAAACTTTGCTCAATGCTCACTTCTTGAAAGGCCTTGAAATTAACTCACTTATCTCCGATCACCAGTACGGCTTCTGCAAGGCAAGATCCACTGGTGATCTCCTGTCCTATCTTACTCATGTATGGTCATCTTCTCTGAGGAACTATGGGGAATCTTTTGTCGTTGCCCTTGATATCTCTAAGGCTTTTGACAGAGTCTGGCACAAGGCTCTGCTGGCCAAACTCCCTGTCTATGGCTTTACCACTTCTTTCTATTCTCTGACTTCCAGTTTCCTTACTGACCATTTTATATCCTGTAGTTGTTGATGGTGCGACATCTAGCCCTTTCTCTGTTACCAGTGGTGTTCCACAGGGCTCTGTTCTTTCACCTACTCTGTTCCTTCTCTTCATCAATGATCTTCTATAATCACCATCTTCCTCTCTTCTTCATGCCTTTGCTGATGATTCTACCCTTCACTTTTCCTCTGCCTTTTCTTCACAACCTTCATCTGTCACTCGTAATCAGTCTCGTATCACTCTTTCTTCTACTCTCAACTCCGATTTGCAGAGGGTACCTGAATGGGGCACTCAAAATTTAGTTAAATTTAAGGCCTCCAAGATACAGTTTCTGGCTATCTCTTTTTCTTCTTCTCCTCCTGATAATCCTATTTTTCTTTGATACTAACAAAATTTACCTTTTTTATTCTATCAACATATTAGGAATCAATATAGCCTCTAACTTGTCTTGGAGGAGTCACATAATCTAAATTTTTAAACATTCATCCAAAAAATTGGGAATTCTGTTTCGTTTTTGTCATTACTTTCCTCTTTACAGTTACTTAAAATCTGTAAAGGTCTTATCAGGCTATGCTGAGAATACTGATCACACATCTGGGGTGCTTCTTTTTATACTTATCTCTTTGATAGGGTTGAATCTAAGGCCATCAGACTCATTAATCATCCTTCTCTTACATCTAATTGGATTCTCTCTCTCTTCGCCATAAGGTATCATCCCTTTCTCTTTTCTATCGCTTCTACTTCCATCGCTGCTCTGATGAGTTGGCGAGTTGCATCCCTCCCCCTGCTACCAAGGCCGGGTAACACTCGTCACGTGATTTCATCTCACAAGTACTGTGTGGAGATTTGTAGCTCGCGGATTGGTTGGTGCAGCGACTGCTTTTCCCCATCTACCTCCAGACTCTGGAACTCTCTTCCTCCTTCTGTCTTTCCTAATTCTTATGACCTATCTTCCTTCAAAAAGCGGATCTATCATCATCTCAGGGTCTAATCCTCCATATCTCTAGGTCCTCTGTACTTTATTTTTTTCTGTCTGTCGTTTTCCTTTGTGTAACATTACTTCATCTATGCCTTGTCCTTAATCTTTATCTTTTCCTTCGTTTAGGTGTTTTCTCGTATCAGGGACTTTATTTGCCTGTCCTGGTGTCACCCTCATAATATATATATATATATATATATATATATATATATATATATATATATATATATATATATATATATATATATATATATATATATATATATATATATATATATATATATATATATATATACACTAAAACAAACATTATGCTTTTCATATTAAATAGAAATAAGGATCTTTTTGACAGCCATAACAGTAAAATAATAGTGGAAGCTTTTGTTCTTAGCTATATATCCTATTGCTCCTTGATAGAGAGAGGCTGTAATAAACGTATGTTAAGTAAGGTCCAAATGATTCAGAATTTTGATGCTAAAATCGCTGTTTGTCATGGCAAAAAAATTTGACAGGCCAAAACCATTTAAAAGGGAGCTAAAATGGTTTAAAGTGGGGACCAGATCATATTCGAAGTGATGATGTTTATGTATAAGTTAATAAAAAGGCGTCATACATGAAAGGGTCAAGCAGATTGATACCGTCAACAGTTATGTAAAAGTTAATAAAAAGGCGTCATCCCTGAAAGGGTTATGCAGATTAATAGCGTTGGCAGTTCAGTGAAAAAAAAAACATTCGACAATTTCAAAATCTCGTGATTCCATGAACAAGAACAAAAATAGCAGAAAAAGCCCTGTCTGTGAAAGTTCTCAAATTATGGAACAGTCTGCCAAAGGGCATCTGTAAAACAGAAACAGAACAGATATTCAAACAGAAATTGAGAGAACATTTACGCAACAGTTGATAATATCATTGTGATTACCTAATTGTGTTTACGGGAAAGAGCCCAAAGCTCGTATCTTCCCGTCTCCTCATCGGTTCCATTTTATACTTAGTCATACTTATCATACCTGTCCTTAAAACTATGGATTGAGATAGCATTAACTACCTCCTCGCTTAGCCAATTCCAATTATCAACTACTCTTACACTGAAAAAGTATTTCCTTACATCCTGCAAAGAAGTTTTCTTACGAAGCTTCAAACTATGACCTCTATTTCTAGAGCCAGCCATATCAAAATATCGATCCCCATCCACTCTATCATAACCATGAAGGAATTTAAAGACTGTCACCATATCCCCCCTCACTCTTCTAGCTTCGAGTGATGGTAAGTCTAATTCCCTCAGCCTCTCATCATAACTGAGATTGCATATTTCTGGCACCAGTTTCGTGGCATGTCTTTGAACTTTTTCAAGCTTAGCTATGTGCTTTTTCAAGTGCGGATTCCAAAAGGGGGCTGCATATTCGAGTTTTGGCCTCACATAGGTTACATTAATATTTCTGAACATTTCCTTGTCCATGTGCCGGAAGGCTACCCTTACATTTGATAAGAATGCATATGCTGCCCTTACTATGCCATTTATATGTATTTCTGGAGACAAATCTGCCAGTATGTTTACTCCTAGATCTCTCTCATTTTCTGTCTCTTGAAGTTGTATTCCAGCCACCGAGTAGTCAAGCTTGGGCCTTCTTGCACTTGTACCCATTCTCATTACCTTACATTTTGAAGTATTGAATTTCATTAGCCACTTTTCTGACCACTCATGCAGATTATTTAGATCCTCCTGAAGTTCTCTACCATTGTTCTCGTTTTTTACTTTCTTCACAATCTTTGCATCATCTGCAAACATATTCATGAATGAATTTACAGACTCTGGTAGGTCATTTACATATATAAGGAACAAAAGTGGCCCTAAAACTGAACCCTGTGGAACTCCACTACTAACTCTTCTCCATTCAGACACTGAGTGTCTTACTCTAACCCTCTGTTCCCTTCCTTCTAAGTAAGTTTTTATCCATTCCAAAACATTTCCACCTATTCTAGCCATTGATTGCAGCTTCCTAATAAGTCTCCCATGTGGAACAGTGTCAAACGCTTTCTGGAAGTCTAGGAATATGCAATCTGCCCAGCCCTCTCTTTCCTGTAAGATTTGGCTTACCTCATCATAAAATTCTAATAAGTTTGTTACTGTTGATCTACCTTCTCTGAAGCCATGTTGCTTCACTGACAAAAAGGTGAAGGATTCCAAGTGAAGAGAGATATGTTTCCTTAGTAGTTTCTCCATAACTTTGCAAACTATGCTGGTCAAGGAAACTGGTCTATAGTTCAGAGCCGTATCCCTCCTTCCCTTTTTGAAGATAGGTATCACATTTGCTTGTTTCCAGCATCTTGGAATCTCCCCCGACTCCAGTGACTCCTTAAATATGATACTTAGTGCCACTGATATTGTGTTTGTGCATTTTTTAAGCACATGAGGGGATATGTCATCAGGACCTGTAGCTTTATGAACATCTAAATCCATGTCGCATGACTGAAGCTTTGCTGAAGTCAGAATCTGAAACTGTAACAAGTCGTGAAGAGAAACGTGAGAGGCTAGAGGTCAAGGGTGAAATAGAATACTCTCCCAGTTGTTTATCTGGGTACGGTAAACAGATCCATAGGGCTTAGCGCCTGGCTGGATCCATAGGGCTTAGCACCTGGCTGAACCCAGGTGCTTTAGCATAGGGCTTAGCCACCCGGCGTCAAGTGCCTCAAGAGTGTGGGAAAGACCCAGAATGTGGCCCTGCCTAAAATCACAAGTAACCCTATATGCCCTGGAGGGATATCCAATAGCCACGCTCTGACCTGGAACTTTTCCGTTCTATAGGCCAACTGAAATAGCCCGTCCCACAAGAGGAGGGACCTCTCTTTGAACCTGAAGGCAATTGGCAGAAGTAGATTTAGTGACACGCCCTGCCTTTGGGGTATTTCAAGTATCCCCATGGCAGCCAGAAGGCAGTCAGAGAGCGACAGTTAGTTAGAACTTTGCCCGGGGCACGAATAGATCATAGATTGTGATAGTCATAGGGTGGGGGCATTGAGGCGTCGAATGTGTTGTACTCTAGAATAAATTAAGATAAAGGAATCACTGCTTGTCCATTCTTACCTTGTACCCGTCTGGTACTAATATTAACAGGGTGAAATAATTATAACGTATTAATAAACCTTACGTCAATGGTGGCAGCGCAGTACGGATCATCACGCCTGGAAAACATACGAAGAGACTCTCATATCAGAAGAAACCAGTGCGAAGAAAAGAAAATAAGAATGGCAAAAGCAGAAATCCAACATCTCCCAATTCAAGAAATGAGTGACGAGGCCAAACACCGGAGAATTCTCGAACTGGAGGAGCATGTGCGGCGCCTACAAACTCCTGCCGACGCCGTTCCATCGAGAAGGAACTTAGTCGACGCCGACAGAGAAACCGACGCCTCAAACATCGACGAACAGCCTGCCGCTCCGAGCCCCGTGGTGACACAGGGAACGCAGCAGGACAAGCCCCCACCCCGTGCCCTGGTTGTAAAGACGCCTCGAGTCAAAAATTCACTTTTATACCTCGACGGCGCAAATGTAAAAGACCTCGAATGTCCGTCAATAATTCCCGCGACCGACTTCCTGAAATACTTGGGTCTGCGGATGAGAAGTGACGAGTGGTCAAACAGAGAATATTATGAAACTTTTAAGGAACTATTCCTAAGATATTTCTTAGTAAACCGAAGTGTGACCGGAGCATTGAGTGAAAATGCCCATTACAAGAAATATAAGTTGCCGGATCCGACCAAGAAGATGGCGATTCGTCGATTTTACTCGAGAGATGGAGAATTGGACGGAAACCTCCCACGCCCAGGAGAACCCCCTCCTTCCTTGCTTTCTGCCGTGAAGTTCTTCAAGACCACCTCCTTAAAATAGCTAAGTACTTGTGATCTGTATCCAGTGAGTAATGGGACAATTAGTAAAAGAAATTGAGGTCGATGGACGCCGCCATTTTATCTTGTAGTTATGCTTTGACTCAGCCAACCCGCCTATAAGGGGTGTGGCGTCTAATAAGTTGATAAAAGTAGAATTTCTGTACCCGTTACTAACATGGATAATTTGTACTAATAGCTATAAGCAGTAATAAACTCCATTTTTTGTTATAAATTGAGTAATATAAAGAAATTGCGTTGGAAGTGTGTTCCATTTATTTGTATTAACGCCTAAATTGAATTTTAAGAACGTGAATGTATCGATTTTAATTGACAAATTTAATGCACGTGAAATCACTATTACAGTATATTAATTTCTTAAGTGTAAGAATTATAGTGAGTAATATACGTGAATCTGTTTTTAAGGTTTTACTTAGAACACGTGTGATTTTCGAGAAAGGAATGCGGAAGTGACCAATCGATCTCCCAACCTCGTTATTATAAATATGTAGTAATTGTACTGATCTTTGATATTTAAAGTACGTGTAAAATCATTTTTATATAAATTTCTTAAAGCATAAGAAATCGAGTGTTAAGATTACGCCTGTTTTTAAGGTCTTTCTTTTTTTGTTTGTTTTTTCTCCGCGGGAGGAATGTTTTAGCGAAAGAAAGACATAAATGACAGATCGTTCTTTTTGTGTTATGATGATGGGGAATTAATATACCGATACGTGTGTGGCATGTTTTTTTGAAGAATAAGAAATTTCGTGATATTAGTTAGAGATGAGTTTTTTAATTTCACGCTATGCAGGTGAAAGTAAGAGTAAATTAGAGTAATTTGTGCTGTCCTAGAATAGGGAAGGTTTTTCAGTGTCACCCAAACGTAGCTTCAAGGGAGTAGAATGTTTGTTTGTTCGTTAGAATGGGACTTAGGACTAGTGAGGCAGTCTGTGACCGTGCGGCCCAACCGAGATTTCACCTTTACACTTTTTCAGAGTGGTAGGGAAAGGGAAACCAACGCGTCGTAAATAAAAAGGGAATTTTACAGAAAGGGGATGATTGTCTTGAAAGCGATATAGCGAATGTGATAGTGAATGAGTATGAATGACTGGGGGTATAATGGGGGGGTTGCTCTAGGGGGTGAAATCGCGGAAAGCACCGTTAGGAAACATGATTGGGGTCTCTCTACGGGGATCGTTCCCCTGCTCTGCCAGGTCCTTATGCATGCCATATCAGAGTATATTTATGGGAGGTGATGCGCTGTTGCAATATCTAGTGAGGGATATTTTTGAGAAAATGATTCTCCACCTGCCCAGATATGGTTGAGATGCCAAGTTTGTTTTATTTTTGTTTTGTCCCCTACTCCGCCAATGAGATTATTATTCGATTTCCGAGAGATTCCAAGATAGATGTTACGTGATAAAGGACGTGAATCTATGAATGATTATTTTCTTTGCTAGCTGCAGTATATACATTATTTGTCTGAAGAGATATGTCAGATTGATAAAATAAAACTTTGCGAGTTTTAGCCATGATAATGTTTATCAAAATTATTTCAGCTTGGTCATAAAGAAAGAGTGAGAGCTGACACGAAATGACAACAAGAATGTTACACAGCTGTTTCCCGTATTTGAGAGAGCAGAAGTTGATCCAGAAGCCAAAAGAACAGGGGAGAAAACAGCGCCCACATGCGCACCCCCGTAAAAGCAAACAGACAGAACAGTTATAAGTCGAACCTCTCCCTGTTCTGGAGGAAATTCTGTTGTATAGTAATTTAAATAAGTCAAATTCGAGATAGTAAAAGAATATATATATATATTTCCTGTTTGAATTGTTCATGTACAACTCCTTACGAGAATTTGAAACTTAAGCGAAATACATTCTTTACTGTTGCTAATGAAATATACTTTTTGTTTTTATTATTGCATACACAGAGATAGACTTTTTATATTCTTTGATACCCGTTTTTTGTTATATAGTTCTTTTTGTATTGAAGAAATCTTTAAAATCTTAATTAAAGAGTTTTGAAAAGATTATCTAGAAATAATTAATGTTAATCACTGTTACTGTTGTGAATTTAAAATTATAATTGAGCTAATTAAGATAATTAAGATTCTCAGAGATTATATGTTGAGTTTTAAATTTAAAATTAATGATATTTAAGTCATTATAAGATGTCTGTTAAGAAAAAGATATTTGTTCTTTTGTTGATAGTAGTAGAGATATTGTCACATATGATTTTAATCTTTTGCTTTAATTTCATCAGAGTGTGTGTGCTTCGACTCAACCCTCTGATTTATAGCAAGAAAAGGATTGTCATTATAGACAAGGATGTGTATGCTGTTACAGTAAAGTCCTTAGCAATATTAAACAGAAAGGAATAGATTTATGCTTCGACGTTTCTGCAGTTGTACACTAAGTTCTTTTTGCTTTTGTTTTTGTTGATGGGGAATAAGAATAGCCCTCTGACAATAAACGTAAGACTCTATCGATAGTCATTGCTAACGTTTGTTCACTTTCATTTGTTTATTTATTCTTTTATTAGAGATACTCTGCGACAATTTTTTATTTTCAGTACAAGTAAAAGAAGGAAGCCTGTCTCGCCTGACCACAGGGTGGAAACTGCAACGTATTTCAAGGTCGCTCTCTCTCTCTCTCTCTCTCTCTCTCTCTCTCTCTCTCTCTCTCTCTCTACTCTGAGACTGACAGATCCTTCTTCCGATACTACAAGAATGTTGCCGTCAATGATTCTTTCTTTTTGTGTTTTTTTTTCCAGCGAAGCTAGGCGATAATTGTGCCTACATTTTATTGCAGTTGATAGATTGTTGCATGCTGTTATTGCATAAATACTGTTAAGGCATCGGTAGTACCGCCATTTGCATAAATATTTTTGCCACATGTCGCAACTGTTTAGAGAATAAATAGAACTCCCATTGACAAATTGTGGAGCCAGCGAGTTGCCACTTATGCTCTAGATATATACATAGATTATGACAGCAGGAATTTAAATAGTAAAAGAGACTGTGTTAGAATGAGCATTACTATGAAATATAAGTATAGAACTCTGTTCTTACTTCTGAATGTCAGTCTCCATTGTATATATATTGATATTTCCGATTTAATATTTTTATTTTTATTGTTTATTATTCTTATTTTGATCATGATTATTAGTAATGTTATTATGTTGACTGATATTGTTGCTATCTCTCAATGGCCTGTTGCTAATTATTATTTTTGAAATACAATCAGCAGTAACTTGATGAATTGTATCTTTTATCTGAATTCATACTTGATGTTACTGTAGCCACCGCTAATAAGAATATTTCTTTAGTGGCTTTTCTCAGTATTTCATGATTGTTCTTTTTGATATTTATAGTAGAGTAATGCTATGTAGCAGTTTCTAAGTTCTAAGTATCTTGGAATAATAATCTAGTTGTGTAGACACATACCTTCCATTACCACCCTATTCCTAGGCAGCCCCGACCTGCAAGTTCTAAAAGTCTTTAGATTTTGTCCGCTCAAACAAGTCCCTGTTGCCCATTGAATAGAGATTGCAATCACTTGCAGTTGCAGGGGAGGCAAAGTATAGCCTCGATTACCAACGTATGGCCATTGTTGGTACCCTGAAGTCATAGGGAACCTTTCTTACAACTGTAGTAGTGACATAGGTTCAAATTTTCATCCCGAGATCTGCTTCGAAGGTACGTGTGGATTGCAGTACTGAAGAGAAATCGCTGTGACGTTGCAGGTCTCCTACAGGGTGGTCTTAGTCAAGATCGGCCGAGGGTAGGACGAAAAAGCCAGGCTGGAAGGATTAGAAAGGTGCATCGATCGCTTCCTCTTTGTCTTGCCTATCTTGGAAAGAAGATAATTTATGGTAGTGTACGAACCTGGGCCTGCAGCAAGGACGGCGGGGGAGTGAAAAAATGAAATCCCAGAGAGAAACCGTGGAATCACGCCTAGCAAGAATTCATGAGCAAGGGAAAGAGAAAACAAAAGTCTTTAATGTCCTAAAAACACTCTAAAAAGCCATGTAAACGAATTGATGAAATCCCAGAGAGAAAGAAGGGTATTTAAAAATCCCTTATTAGTTGTTGGAAAGAACAACCCACGCTTTAGAACTGAAAAAAAAAATGGGAAAGAAAAGGTCCCCTTTTATTATTTGTTTTACCTAGTTTTAAGATAATTTTAAGCGACAACTCAGAGACTCCTTTAAAGATAGTTTTTGAATAAGTGCCTTTGATGAATTGTATGATTTGCACCGACAGTAATAAGTTGTCTTCTGCTTAAATAATATTAGTGTTTTGCTTTAGCATTATCATTGCTTGAATCATGATTTAATCTTTGTGTTCATTAAGTTCTCATATCAGTTTGTCTCTGAATAGGAATTGCACATTGGAATGATGAATGTTTTCTGACTTTTCACATCGTAACCAATATTTTGTTTCAGGAGTAGTTTTTAAGGCCTAATTTTAAGACAAATCAATGCCCCATAGTAACGATAGGAAATTACCATTTATGTTATTGTCTATCGCATTTTAAATGTTCGTACATGCTAATGTTCTACATGATTCATATTTTTACTGTAACTAACCAACTTTCGTAAATCTTTTGAAAAAGGAGAGAAGTAGATAAATTAACGTTATGATCTAAACTAACTTGTGATCTTAATTAATGTTTGATAATGATTAGTTACACACTGAAATCCTAATGATTATGGTTATTTTTATTTTTTAAATATGGGAATATGTTTGTACTAAAGATTGTTTAGGGTTCATAGAAATAGGAATTCTTAGATAATAGCTTAAATAATTCGGCCCCATTTTTATTGTAAACTAGTGTTAGCTAGGATATATCCAAGAGCTCTCAAAAGATAGCCCATGCTTCGACTGAAATAAAAGATATTTCAGTTTTGGTTGGGAGGGATGTCGCATGACTGAAGCCTTGCTGAAGTCAGAATCTGAAACTGTAACAAGTCGTGAAGAGAAACGTGAGAGGCTAGAGGTCAAGGGTGAAATAGAATACTCTCCCAGTTGTTTATCTGGGTATGGTAAACAGATCCATAGGGCTTAGCGCCTGGCTGGATCCATAGGGCTTAGCACCTGGCTGAACCCAGGTGCTTTAGCATAGGGCTTAGCCACCCGGCGTCAAGTGCCTCAAGAGTGTGGGAAAGACCCAGAATGTGGCCCTGCCTAAAATCACAAGTAACCCTATATGCCCTGGAGGGATACCCAATAGCCACGCTCTGACCTGGAACTTTTCCGTTCTATAGGCCAACTGAAATAGCCCGTCCCACAAGAGGAGGGACCTCTCTTTGAACCTGAAGGCAATTGGCAGAAGTAGATTTAGTGACACGCCCTGCCTTTGGGGTATTTCAAGTATCCCCATGGCAGCCAGAAGGCAGTCAGAGAGCAACAGTTAGTTAGAACTTTGCCCGGGGCACGAATAGATCATAGATTGTGATAGTCATAGGGTGGGGGCATTGAGGCGTCGAATGTGTTGTACTCTAGAATAAATTAAGATAAAGGAATCACTGCTTGTCCATTCTTACCTTGTACCCGTCTGGTACTAATATTAACAGGGTGAAATAATTATAACGTAGTAATAAACTTTACGTCATCCATCAGCGCTTTGCATACCTCTGTGGCTGTAAGGTTGATGTTCTCTAATACCGGCCCTTGAGCTTCTATCACTGCAATCTGAGGGAGTGGGGTATTTTCTACTGTAAATACTGACTGAAACTCCTTGTTCAATTCTTTGCAGATCTCTTCATCCGTCTCAGTGATGCTTCCATCCGCTCTCTTTAGCCTTAAAACCTGTTCTTTTACCTTCAGTTTTCCTCTGATAAAGCTGTGGAAAAGCTTGGGATTTTCTTTACCCTTCCTGGTGATGTCCCTCTCATAGTCTCTCTCTGCCTCTCTCCTTTTACTTAGGTAGTCATTTCTTGCTCTTTTGTAGGTTTGCCAGGCATTTATGTTTTTTCTCCTCCTATACCTTTTCCAGCATTTGTCTCTCCACTCCTTAGCTCTTTTACACCCATTATCGAACCATTTCTCTCTGGCATGAATTACACCTACTTTGGTGACAGGTATGCAGCAATCTACTATCTTCCTATATTTCTCACAAAAGATGTCATACATTTCTTGTACAGATTTGTTGTAAAATAAGGTTCTCCAGTCAATAACTGCAAAAAGCTCATTCATTTTGATGTAATCTCCTTTTGGATATTATTAACCTGTGTGCGCTAATACTGTAAAAATTACCCTAAGGTGTTGTGATATTTATTCATGATGTTTATATATATATATATATATATATATATATATATATATATATATATATATATATATATATATATATATATATATATTATACAATATTCTCTCTCTCTCTCTCTCTCTCTCTCTCTCTCTCTCTCTCTCTCTCTCTCTCTCTCTCTCTCTCTCGTTATTCCTCCTACAACATTTTTCTATCTTTCATATTTATGACTCTCCGAGACGCGGCCAGAGTGAGGAAGGAGCGGGAGGGAAGGCCGCTGCTATTCTACACCCCCCCCCCCCCCCCCGCCTGCTCCTGAGGAAGGCTCAGGCAGACGGAGGAGGGAGTGCCAGTGCAGGCTGTCCGCTGTGCACGCCCAAATAAAAGTGCCCTGTGGGGCGGGCACAATATCAAAGAATAGCCACACCGTATTCCCTGCGTGTCGTAAAAGGCGACTAAAAGTGGACGGGGCGGGGGGACTAGGAATCCCCCCCCCTTGTATCAACCTCCTGCGAGACGTCAAAGAAGAAGGGGAGTAGAGGGGAGAATAACTTCTCCCCAGTTTTCCTTCCTTGATGTCGGCTACCCCACAATTAAAGGAGGAAACAGCCAAGGTATATGTATGTATATATATCGTGGATATTAAGAAATTATTATTATTATTATTATTATTATTATTATTATTATTATTATTATTATTATTATTATTATTATTAAAATTACACTTGATCTATCCTAAGCTAATCTAACATGACTGAGTGTGTAAAAATGTTCTCATTAAACTTCATTTTATTCATGATTATTTAATTATATGATACATTTCACTTGTTTATGATTCGCTTTATGCACCCCTGCCACACCCTATCCGTAAAATCAGTGTTGCCACCACTTACTGATATGTGAAGCACCTTTTTAGTGTAGGAGTAGTTGATGATTGGAATTGGCTAATCGAGGAGGTAGCTGATGCTGACTCCATCCATAGTTTTAAGGACAAGTATGATAAGTATCAATTAGTATTAAAATGGAGACTAGGGGTTACTCTTTCCCGTAAGCACAATTAGGCTATTACATTTAGGTAATTATCAAAATTCACCTTTTTAAGGCATATATGGCTTCAAATTTTGATTAGGTCAGGTGGGTTAGCTTAATTTAGGTTAAATTACTTTGATTAGCTTAAGTACCTCCTTCCGTCCACCAATTGCGGCCCTAACACACACACATACATACTTTTTCAGTGTAAGAGTAGTTGATAATTGGAATTGGCTAAGCGAGGAGGTAGTTAATGCTATCTCAATCCATAGTTTTAAGGACAGGTATGATAAGTATCACTAAGTCTAAAATGGAACCGATCAGGAGACGGGAAGATACGAGCTTTGGGCTCTTTCCCGTAAACACAATTAGGCAATCACAATTAGGTAATCACACAGGAAAAAAAATTGAGAACTTTTTCGTGAGGAAGAGAGAGAAGCTGCCGTCCAGTTCTGCCTTGAGGGAAATCTAGAAGACTTGCCAGAGGTGGAGCCATCACATCACAGTACCTAATTTTTTGTGTAAACTGGGGAAAGCTCTTAAGCCGTTTTACCTGATCCTGTGGTTCTATATATTGTTAAAATCAGTATCCTTCCCATTTATATTAACTAGTTAGTTAGTTTGATACACGAAAAAATTGAATAATAAAAGAAAAAAAAAATTACCAAATACCCACCTGTAAACAGTACTGAGTTAAGTTGCCAAGTAGTACAGCAGTCTTATTTTCTTCATTTTTTTTTGCTTTTCTTTTAGCTTTCTCTTTTTAGTATTTTGTTATTTTGTATATATATTGAGTTAAATGTAAAGTCTAAATCCCGTGATAACATATCTTGGTTAGCAAGTCAGTTTATCAGTTAGGAAGAATATATAACAGAAACAGGTGGGTGCCACCTCAAACACAAGTTCGGATTTTCCTTCAGGTTTGACTTTTGTTTTTCTTTTTCTTTTATACTTAAATTACCATGGTCAAGTTTTTAAGTTAAGATGTGTGTTACCAGAAAGGAGAAAAACTGAGTCACTAAATAGCACTTATATGGAGATATAAAAATTTTGTGTGAAGCTAAATTAGAAGTTTTTCTCTTTTCTTTTTTTTCCTCTTTCTCGTCTTCTTTCTATATTCTGTGAGAGGGAGAACATAAAAATGAAGCCATCTCTGTCCCAAACCAAGTAGTACAGCAGTCTTATTTTCTTCATTTTTTTTTGCTTTTCTTTTAGCTTTCTCTTTTTAGTATTTTGTTATTTTGCATATATATTGAGTTAAATGTAAAGTCTAAATCCCGTGATAACATATCTTGGTTAGCAAGTCAGTTTATCAGTTAGGAAGAATATATAACAGAAACAGGTGGGTGCCACCTCAAACACAAGTTCGGATTTTCCTTCAGGTTTGACTTTTGTTTTTCTTTTTCTTTTATACTTAAATTACCATGGTCAAGTTTTTAAGTTAAGATGTGTGTTACCAGAAAGGAGAAAAACTGAGTCACTAAATAGCACTTATATGGAGATATAAAAATTCTGTGTGAAGCTAAATTAGAAGTTTTTCTCTTTTCTTTTTTTTCCTCTTTCTCGTCTTCTTTCTATATTCTGTGAGAGGGAGAACATAAAAATGAAGCCATCTCTGTCCCAAACCTCTCCCACCCATGGGTCGGGAGAAGGGGTAGTCATCAGGGGACTCAAACAGAGAATCAAGAAGTTAGAGGAAATGGTTATAAGCCTTGATGATAAAATTCGGAATATGGATGGAGAAATGAAAGAGAATGAAACACTCAGAGAACAAATAAGATCTTTGGAGGAAGCAAATAAAGCACAAGGGCAGGAGAGAAAGGAACTAGAAAAAAGAATAAAGAAGCTGGAAGGGGAAAAGAGTCAACTAGAATCTAGAATTTCTAAACAAGAAGATAAAAACAAACAGCTGAATGACAACCTAAAGGAATTAGATGTTAGTTCACTGCTCTCTTCTGAGAGAGACGAGATTGCTGCTTGGAATGTTCAGATTAAGGAAAACATTGAACAGTTCAGAAAAGAGTTCCAGGAGCTGAATATGGAAAATGATGCCATGAAAACGTCCTTTGCTGGTGCACTAAAGGGGAATGTGGCAGTAAAAGAGGCTGTAAAGGTGGTGGCACTGGAAAACATACAAACAGTTGACTATAAAGAGACAGTAATCGAAAAAATGAAAGACGTTGTGATGGAAAGGGCAAACCCACTCATCAGACAGGCACTTGATAAGGAGAAGACAGTGGTAATCTCAGGCATAAGTGAATCCCAGGAGCCAACATGGCAGGGGAGACTTGAAGAAAATAAAGCTAACGTTGTAGACCTGATAAGAAAGCTTGGAGTAGTATGTGGTCCTGAGGATATTGTAAACATACACCAACTAGGTAAATATTCGAGGGAAGGAAAGCCGAGACCAACAAAAGTAACCTTTGAGAGAGGGGAGACATGTAGGGAAATATTGTTGAAAAAAAAAAGTCTAAAAGACCTTCAAGAATGCAAAGAAGTGTTCATTAGACGATACAGAACACATGAAGAGATGGGAAATATCAAAAACTTGTTGCAAGAGGCAAGAAGGTTAAATGATGAAAGAAATGAAGAAGAGAAGAAAAATTTTCGTTACAGAATACTTCCAGACAAAGGGGAGATAAAGAAGATAATGACAGAAGATCAGGGGATGGGGCCTCATTAAGATTGTTATACACAAATGCTGATGGATTAGCTGGTAAGGCAGTAGAATTAAAAGATAGGATTCACAACAGTAAGGCAGATATAGTAGCAATTACAGAGACTAAGTTGAGTGAGGACATAAACAGTGTCACAGTTTTTTCCTAAGGGCTTCAGAATACTAAGGGTCGAAAGATCTGAAAGGACTGGTGGAGGGATAGCACTGCTCATAAGTGAGAGGATTCAAGTTGAAGAAATAAACTTGGCTATAGAAAGTGAGTTCAGGGAATTTCTTGTTGCTCGCATAAATACTGGGTCAGAGAGCATTATAATAACTGTTGTATACAACCCACCAAGGAACCAAAATAGGCTTGAAATTTATGAGGAAAGTCATATAGGTACGATTGAAGTCATAAACTCAGTTGTTAACATGGCACGGGAGAAAAAATGTAGGATTTTGATTATGGGAGACTTTAATCATAAAGAGATAGATTGGATAAATCTTGACCCACACAGTGGTGAGGACTCATTTGGGGCAAGATTCCTAGATTGCGTACAAGGGAATTTCCTACACCAACATGTAATGGAACCAACAAGAGCCAGGGGTGGGGATGAGCCATCACTACTTGATCTAGTGTTCACAGATAATGTGTTGGATATTGAAAATATTGAGTATGAACCACCAATTGGAAAGAGTGACCACTGTGTGTTGTTGATGGAGTATATCATTGAAGACATTCTTCCTGAGAGTAGAGGCACTGAGGACATGAGGAGGAACTATCCGAAAGGAGATTACATCAAAATGAATGAGCTTTTTGCAGTTATTGACTGGAGAACCTTATTTTACAACAAATCTGTACAAGAAATGTATGACATCTTTTGTGAGAAATATGGGAAGATAGTAGATTGCTGCATACCTGTCACCAAAGTAGGTGTAATTCATGCCAGAGAGAAATGGTTCGATAATGGGTGTAAAAGAGCTAAGGAGTGGAGAGACAAATGCTGGAAAAGGTATAGGAGGAGAAAAAACATAAATGCCTGGCAAACCTACAAAAGAGCAAGAAATGACTACCTAAGTAAAAGGAGAGAGGCAGAGAGAGATTATGAGAGGGACATCACCAGGAAGGGTAAAGAAAATCCCAAGCTTTTCCACAGCTTTATCAGAGGAAAACTGAAGGTAAAAGAACAGGTTTTAAGGCTAAAGAGAGCGGATGGAAGCATCACTGAGACGGACGAAGAGATCTGCAAAGAATTGAACAAGGAGTTTCAGTCAGTATTTACAGTAGAAAATATCCCACCCCCTCAGATTGCAGTGATAGAAGCTCAAGGGCCGGTATTAGAGAACATCAACCTTACAGCCACAGAGGTATGCAAAGCGCTGATGGATTTAGATGTTCATAAAGCTACAGGTCCTGATGACATATCCCCTCATGTGCTTAAAAAATGCGCAAACACAATATCAGTGGCACTAAGTATCATATTTAAGGAGTCACTGGAGTCGGGGGAGATTCCAAGATGCTGGAAACAAGCAAATGTGATACCTATCTTCAAAAAGGGAAGGAGGGATACGGCTCTGAACTATAGACCAGTTTCCTTGACCAGCATAGTTTGCAAAGTTATGGAGAAACTACTAAGGAAACATATCTCTCTTGACTTGGAATCCTTCAACTTTTTGTCAGTGAGGCAACATGGCTTCAGAGAAGGAAGATCAACAGTAACAAACTTATTAGAATTTTATGATGAGGTAAGCCAAATCTTACAGGAAAGAGAGGGCTGGGCAGATTGCATATTCCTAGACTTCCAGAAAGCGTTTGACACTGTTCCACATGGGAGACTTATTAGGAAGCTGCAATCAATGGCTAGAATAGGTGGAAATGTTTTGGAATGGATAAAAACTTACTTAGAAGGAAGGGAACAGAGGGTTAGAGTAAGACACTCAGTGTCTGAATGGAGAAGAGTTAGTAGTGGAGTTCCACAGGGTTCAGTTTTAGGGATACTTTTGTTCCTTGTATATGTAAATGACCTACCAGAGTCTGTAAATTCATTCATGAATATGTTTGCAGATGATGCAAAGATTGTGAAGAAAGTAAAAAACGAGAACAATGGTAGAGAACTTCAGGAGGATCTAAATAATCTGCATGAGTGGTCAGAAAAGTGGCTAATGAAATTCAATACCTCAAAATGTAAGGTAATGAGAATGGGTACAAGTGCAAGAAGGCCCAAGCTTGACTACTCGGTGGCTGGAGTACAACTTCAAGAGACAGAAAATGAGAGAGATCTAGGAGTAAACATACTGGCAGATTTGTCTCCAGAAATACATATAAATGGCGTAGTAAGGGCAGCATATGCATTCTTATCAAATGTAAGGGTAGCCTTCAGGCACATGGACAAGGAAATGTTCAGAAATATTTATGTAACCTATGTGAGGCTAAAACTCGAATATGCAGCCCCCTTTTGGAATCCGCACTTGAAAAAGCACATAGCTAAGCTTGAAAAAGTTCAAAGACATGCCACGAAACTGGTGCCAGAAATACGCAATCTCGGTTATGATGAGAGGCTGAGGGAATTAGACTTGCAATCACTCGAAGCTAGAAGAGTGAGGGGGGATATGGTGACAGTCTTTAAATTCCTTCATGGTTATGATAGAGTGGATAGGGATCGATATTTTGATATGGCTGGCTCTAGAACTAGAGGTCATAGTTTGAAGCTTCGTAAGAAAACTTCTTTGCAGGATGTAAGGAAATACTTTTTCAGTGTAAGAGTAGTTGATAATTGGAATTGGCTAAGTGAGGAGGTAGTTAATGCTATCTCAATCCATAGTTTTAAGGACAGGTATGATAAGTATCACTAAGTATAAAATGGAACCGATCAGGAGACGGGAAGATACGAGCTTTGGGCTCTTTCCCGTAAACACAATTAGGTAATCACAATTAGGTAATCACACACACACACGCGCGCGTTATTTATGAAGAATATACTTATCAGATTAATTCAAAGCACATTGACATCTATATGCAGAAAAAGAGTTTAGTCCAAATATAGTAATCGAACGGCAATTGTCCGCTTTTTCGTCAGGAGTAAAGGGAACTTGTTCGTACCTCAGTTTTCACGCAACCAGAAAAATATTCAGCATCGATTTTTCCAAGGAAAGTTTTTGACGTATGAAAAGCAACGCAGGGTCTCTTTACGACACACTGTACATATTAATTAAACGAGAGAGAAAAAACAGAATTTCAGAGATAAATCACACAGGGAAATCCCAATACTTAACACGGTCTATATAAATATACAGCTAAGTATAATGGATAAGTAAAGAATAATTAGATAAATAAGTAAATACATAAGTATAATGAATAAGTAAAGAATAATTATATAAATAAATAAATACATAAGTAAGCAGAAATTAAATTAAAAAAAAAATGGGTACCGTTGACTTCGGTCAATTTAAAATAGGAACGGACCATTTTTTTTTTTAATCATTCACGTATATGTAACAAATATTTAAATAAGAATAAAAGTCATGAGAGCAAAACCAGAAATTTCAAAAAAATTAATAATTGAAAGATGCCATTGAACTTAAAAGGATTTTAAGGATAATGAAAATATATATATATATATATATATATATATATATATATATATATATATATATATATATATATATATATATATATATATATTTATTCTCAATGAGACTAGTTTCTGTATGCTCGAATGTATTTTTTTTTTTATATAATTGGGTTATGGCTATGTAACGTATATATAACATGTTAATTTTCATTTCGATGGGTATCAGAAGTAGATAAAAATATTTATTCCATGCATTTTTTCAATGAATAAATTTGTTTCAGATGTTCACATGGTTGACATTGTCTAAAAAATACTATCAGATGAACTCCAAATACAAAGCCTCTCCATTGATCCAACCTTGGGACCAACACCAAGATGAGCTGGCTTCTTTCCCTGGTGGCTGGATTACTAATAGTAAACTTAATAACAGGTTCAATTTTATCATTTATATTTTATGCATCCCAGGAGGTTAATTCATTAATTTTTCTCCCAATTTTCCATACCTGCCCTCTTCCTTGATCCAGACTTGGGACAGACACCAAGTGGTGCTGGTTTGTTTCCTCCAAGTGGCTGGGTAAAGGATTTTATACCTGATTTTGGGTTCAGTTATAACTAATGCTCTCTCTCTCTCAAATTTTTCTTAATGTAAAGTTGGACTAGAGTACCAACCTCTCAATTCCTTATCACTTTTAGTTGGCTGGCTCCTACAAAACAAACGTGTGGATTTTTCTCTTCCATGTATATTATCAAGTAGTGTCAACTTCGACAAGAATTGTGAATGTGGATATCCACACAAAGTATGTTTTATCCTTGCACTTATTACAAGGTTCTTCATGATACCACCCTGATGGGGGAACAGTACCATCCATGAACTCTCTATGTTCGGTTTTACGTCACGAACACCCTTTTCTACCAAGGGCTTGGACGGTTGCCTTCTTGCTAAGGACTTGTCTTGGCAGATGTAATCATTACCCTGAGTGCATGCTCTTGCTAACCTCAGACCGTAACGGGGCGCGAACCCTCGACCTGACGCCTCAGAGTCGCGGATGCTACTGCTTGAGCCACGGCGACTACTCCCTGTCTTTCATAATTGTTTAACTGATACTCTTTGTAACAGGGAGCCAAATACATGGGATAATTGTACATGGTATTGGTAGTCCCTTCTACTTATACTCTCCTACCACATCATAAACCCGCTATGACTTTAGTGAGAGTATGCAGGGGTATAAGCAACCCTACTGCCTATCTTTGTTATAGTTGTGGACACCCTGCAGATGTCAG
Source organism: Halocaridina rubra (assembly GCA_037179515.1). Taxonomy (NCBI): domain Eukaryota; kingdom Metazoa; phylum Arthropoda; class Malacostraca; order Decapoda; family Atyidae; genus Halocaridina; species Halocaridina rubra. The sequence continues at coordinate 11,853 of JAXCGZ010021158.1, read as the reverse complement.
AAGCTTCTGGCATCATGTTGGAAAGCTTTATGTATGAATATTAGTGAAATTTATTAGGGTTACTGTATTTAGTTGCACTGAGGCCACAGTAACTCAGAGGTAAAGCATGCCAGTCAGGAAGTGACGAACTATTGCCTACTCCTACCACTGGGCATTGGAAGAGCATCCAGCCTAAATCCCCCAATTATAATCTATGTGTATCCACCTCCATTCAAATGAGACGTAATAGTGATATATAAAACGGTAAACAACAATACTTTATTACAATTAAGTGTGGATAAGAGCCATTGTTTTGACTGGGTCAGAATCTTTACATACCTGCAACAAACATTCGTTTGCTTGCCGTTTTCTGTGTCAACATTGATCCCCATTTTGGGGTGAACACAGAAAGTCTGGAGCTGGGGAATTAAGGTTGGATGTCATTCATAATGCCCCATGGTGGAACAAAGCCTGTGGTAGTCACTTCCCAACTCATGAGCTCTATCACCGAGTTACCACATTCCCTAAAATAATAAAAATGAAAATTTATATTCCCTGCAGCTTTTGAGGATTGAACTGGCCACTTACTAAGCAGTACACTAATCCATAATTGAATAAGTATGTTTACTGTTCAGAGGGAGATGGCAAAGTTACATTAAGAAGGGCATCCATCCTTAATTCTCCATCTCCAAGCAGTCTGTGTCCAGCTGCATTTGAATGGGGATTAATATTGATGCAAAAAAATGCAAACAACAACAAGTATATTTCGTGGTAGCGCAGTAATTAAAGCGCTCGACTCGAGGTGACAAATACAAGTTCGAGTCTAACGCATGGCTTGAGGAAGCGTATCCAGCCTTAATTCCCCATCTCTAACCTGTCTGTATCCACCTCCATTTGAATGGGGATTAATAGCAACATAAAACAGCAAACAATATCCTCTAATTTGCATCTGGTAACTGGCAAACAAGACATAAGGAATGACAAAAAGCAACACATATGTCATCAGAACTTTTATTTACATTTGGAGGAAGGGTGTCATAGGTAGAAGTAATACTTCAAATAAAGAAAAGTAAATTGGTATCAGCAAGACAAATAAACTTCAAATAATATGAGTGGTAGAAATTAAATTATGCCACATATATGAAAATACATATAAATAAATACAAAAATATAAGTTTTTGTCATTATTACCTTCTGTAAGCAACCACTTGTAACCACATGTAACTACATTTAAGTAACCACATGTAAGCAACTAATGTAAGTATCCACATGTGAAGAAGAACGTGTGCCCTGTTTGTCAAACAGGCCAACCTGATAGTATATATTATATTCATCAGAAATACCACATTGTTCTTTATTCCACTCAACCTGACATCCTTTCATCAACCCAAACTTCAATTTGCATGAGGATATTAAACACTCAGAAATGTGAACCAATCAAAATAACAGTCGAACAGTCTGCAAAGAGACTGTAGAATTGTAAGTTGTACAAGCACTGCAGTTTGCAAACCGACTACAGAACAGTGAGCTGTACTGTAGAAATGCATCACAGTCTACAAAGTGACTGTAGGACAGTAAGCTGTACTAAAGAAATGCATGACAGGCTGCAAAGTGACTGTAAAATTGCGAGCTAAACTGTAGAAAAGTATCACAATCTGCAAAATGAATATAGAACTGCAAGATGTACTGAAAAAGAGCACCACAGTCTGCAAAGTGACTGTACAACTGTAAGCTATACTGCAGGAAAGTATCGTAGTCGGCAAAGTGACTAGAACTGCAAGCTGTACTGCAGAAGAGCATTACAGTCAGGAAAGTGACTGTAGACTGAGAGCACCACAGTCTATAACGAGAGTGTAAAACTGTGAGGTGTACTGCACAAGAGCACCACAGTCTGCAAAACGACTGAACTTGTCTATATAAGTGGATTGTAAACATAGATATATAAAGTAAGACATGATAGGGACTAGATTGATAAAATTTATGGAGACTATTAAAGTTTGGGGCTTACCTTCCAATTCAGCTTCAGGAGTATATTGTAAATTATGAAGAAATTTCATGTTGTTATATTCCCAAAGTCAGTAAGAAAGATTTGCATTTCGTTCAAATATTTGTAACAATAATAGGAAGGAATTTCATGTCATTACATTCCACAATTCAAATTAACGTTTTGCAATTTTTTCTTAAATATCTGTAATTAAGTTTATATCTCTATGGTGCAAACTGCACAGTAATGGGAGAGTCTTATCATCAGCAAGTTATTTAGTGAATGATAATACTGTGTTGCAAATTATTTTTGTCGTTTATACCTCTACAAATGTTAAAAAATATTTCCTCTGAACAACTAATTATTTCTAATGTATTGAAAAAGCACATCATTATTAGTTTCTTAGCTAGGCAAACACAGTACTTATTATCCTATCCCCTATCACTAATAAATTTCAAGTTAGATATTACTAAATTCCGAGAGACAGACATTACTAAATACAAGGAGTCAGACTTTACTAAATTCCAGGTGACAGACATTACTAAATTCATGAAGAGAGACATTACTAACTTCCAGGAGATAGACAAACATATACAGAGTGAGTAATAACATTCCAGAGAATTCGTAAGTCTCCACTCATCATTGATCTATTTCAAGAAAGAGACATTACTAAATTCCTGTAAATAGACAAATAATATACCCACACATTAATTTTGGGTTTTGGGAACAAAACAACATTAACAAAATCAGAAGATCACTTGTTTAACTCTAATCTGATGTCAATTTGTTAATACAGTAATTACATATCTGAGTATAAACTTATATATTTGACTATGCTTAGACTTACAGAATTCAATAACAAAATGAGCAGTCTACAGTATTAGATAAGAAAATATTTAGGATTTAGAGCTTGATTACAAAATTACATGGTTTACAAAAACTGATAATGAAATACAGGGAGTCCCCACTTTACGTCAGGGTTCCGTTCCAGACAGTTGACTTACGTCAGATTTCGATTTAAGTCGAAATACATCTATAATTCGTACCTAGGTCCCCCACCAATGCTAAAAATAAATACTGTACTCTAAAACATAGAAAAATAAGCTAAATTCTTAATAATATACATAAAAATAGTTAAAGTACACTATAAAGTATTGCTTACCTTTACTACTGTGGTTAGTTTGCATCAGGATGACTGGTATGTTGAAAAATAGATTTATTAATTATTTATTGGTCTCTGATGTAACCTCGGAATGACTTAAAATGGGGACCCCCTGTATTTGGGTTTACAGAATTTGATAATGAATTATTCTTGGTTTACAAAAACTGATAATAAACTGCTTAGGTTTACAGAATTTGATAAGGAACTGCTTAGGCTTAAAGAATTTGATAAATCATTTATAGATTCAGAATTTTAAAACAAACTGTTTAGGCTTATAGGAATTGATAATAAAATACTTGGGCTTACAGAAATTGATAACAAAATGCTTAGCTTACAGAATTTGACAACAAAACATTTCGGGATTTAGAATTCGATAACAAACTGCTTTAGCCTACGTAAGTTGACATTGAAATAAGTGGCCTTACAGAATTCGACAATGAATTTGATTACAAGTAGTTTAGGCATACAGAAATTGGTATACAGAGCGATATAGGTGGGAACAGCAAAAACTGGCCATTGTGGGACTTTCTTCCCTAGAATAAGATCAGTTCACAAAACTCTTTCCCGTGTTATTAAACATTCCACACAGAAAACATTTTCAGCAACGTAATGATACGACACACACACACACACAAATCTTCCGAGTAAAACACCCTACAAAAAAAAAAAAAAAAAAAATCTGATAAACTTTAAAAGCATGTTGATACTTGGATACCTTTTTTTTAGGCTTCTGAAGGAAAAATCCTCAAAAGCCTAAAAAGGATGTAAACACTTGAATAAAATTGTTTATTTATAATCTATTGAAAAAAATCTATAAAAACCTAAAGTGTGCACAGTATTGTGTTTTAGTGTCTTCTTTTGCATTTGAAAAAAAATATATATTCTCGAAAGCCCAAAGCAAGTTCATACTTGGATAAATTTATGTTGTTTTTTTAAGCTTTAGGAAAAAAAAACTCAGGAGCCTAATGCATTTAGATACTTGGATGAAAGTGTGTATTTTTGTAGGCTTTTGAATGGGTATCATTAGGGAATTATAAATATACATTGTACAATACAGAAATAACATAATAAATAATATCACAGAGCCATAACTTGGCTTTATTAATTAAACATAAAAGGAAAAGAGCTGTTCTGCTTTTTGTGACCTACAAACTCACATATTGTTAATTCATTAAAAAAAATTTAAACAAGACATATATATAAACTTGAGAAAATTTTACCTAGGCCTAAAAATCAATACTGCTACAGAAATATCAATATAGTCTATTGAAATATTAAAATATTATGCTTAACTTGCCAACCAAAAAAAAAATTAATTAAAGGATTCTTCATGTAATATTTTAATGCATAGTGTGTTTTAAAAAGTAAACTGGTGAGTGATTAAGGAGAGTAACGCAAGAACAATAATACTCTAGAAGGAACAGTAAATCAACAGCATGCCTTATACCAACTGTGTTTTCCTCAAGATACAATATATGTCATTGTAACACCTAGCAAGTAATACTTCTTACTAGAAATCTCAGATACATAAAATTTCCGATAACTCAAGTTATGCTGCACGAGCAATCTCCATATTATGTAATATACTATTACCATTCACGCGGAAAACTTCCTACGGCTAAAATTTGCCTATATCGACACAATCCATTATAGAGACCTTACACAATAACGAACCAGTAATGAAATGTTAACTGCTGTAAATATCATAAATGTGGATAAAGTTGTGTACTGTACATCAATGATCATACAAACACACACGTACATACATGCATGTAGGTGCATATATAAAAGATTAAACTTAAGATGAGAGCCCTGAATTCGAGAAAAAGAGTCCTACAAAATTGGATATAAGTATGTACATAAAATATTAAATTATACTGTTAAAAAATAAACAAACGACACTAAATAATTAAAAACTTTCCTTTGGTTTTGGTAATTAAAGTAATTCACATCAACTGAAGTATGTTACTTTATACAACTTAAAAAAATTACTTACAGTACTTACAAAAGAACTACAGTACAGTCTTTACTAACAACCAGGTAAACATGAACAGACGTCTTCATTTACAAAACTTAGAGAAATTACATCAGATTTCAAGTGCAAACAGATATGGGGGGCCAAAAGCCTCATCCTGGGCTTTCCCACACAACTCTCAGGAACAGATACATCAAGTAATTAATATAAAAACATTCTTAAACACTATGAAGCATACAATGATATCAGGCATCAAATAAAACTGACTAACATATCCTCCATCAAAGTACACATTTGCAAAAAATGGCAAAAAAAAAAAAAAATCTTGGATTTACTAAATACAATCATCCCTCAGCTTACGTAAACTGAACTAAAGTGATTTTGAATTACACAAATTGAAAATATTGAGAAAAAATATGATGAAAAAGTAATAGTGGGAAATTAAGAATAACATATAAAAGAAAGTGCAAATGTAATTACAACAAAATTATGGTTAAAATATACTAACAAATTCAAGAAGAGAAAAACGAAATTATTTTTCTGAATTAATACAACTCTTGGAAATTAAAACTTGCCAATACACTAAGTCTCAATTTGAGAGAATTTCTGTGAGGTTTGTCTTGCTCATTATCTAGCTCACTATTTATTGTAACTGTAAGCACTCTATTTTATTTCTTTACCATCATACAGCTTTCAGAGGGCTGTGGTAGCTCAGCAGAAAAGCACAGCAGAAAAGCACATAAGTTGAGAAGTGACTAACACAGGTTCGATCCCACCACGGGGTGTAAGGATGGGCATCAAGTGCTCATCCACATTTGAATGGATCTACTTGTGACATAAAAAACGATGCATATAAAATCATCACAACAATATTCAAATATTTTGAAAGATATTAAAGCAATATTCAGAAAAAGAGAATTGTGAGCGTTCATCAACTAATGATTTCTTATGTAATCCAAGGTAATTCTTCAAATAAGAAGATATACACAAAGGGGCTGCAGTAGCTCAGTGGTTAGAGCACTCAACTCAGGAAGTGACATTTATGTCTTGAAGTCCACCATGGGTGTTAGAAAGGGCATCCAGCCCTAATTTTACAGCTGCAACTTGTGTCTAACCCCATTTGAACTGGATTTATTAGTGAGACATAAAATGGCAGACAAACAAACACAAAGGTGGAGATTATTATTCTATCAATAAATAACCGATAGATAACAAAGAACTCATAGATTGTCCTCAATATATCATATTTGCTGGCAACTGAAATCCCTTATTTATAAGTATGATATAATTAATCCTATGAACAAGCTCTTCATGGCAACAAAATCAATCAAATAAATATTAAAAAAAAAAAAGAGTACATGCTTTCTTCAGCATATTTTACTGTACTTTTCATTTGTGACACCTCTGAGAGAATATATACATACATATACTATGACCCCAATCCCCACTGTAAGGGGGGAGGCTGAGTCAAAGTATAGATAATGTGTGCAGGGATAAATGGTTGCCACAATACCTCCCTTACAACGCTGCTTGGGTAACCCAGGGTAAGTGAGCAAAGATCTTTCTACATGAGATCGAAAATTCTTATTAGGGTAAAATACTCAATTTGGATTATGAACAAAAACAGAGTACAGATTTCTAAAGCTATTTCATATGCTTAACTTTGAAGTATTAAAATTTTCCCGGAACTAGAGTTTATCATACTATTTTACCTATCTTGAGGAATTGGGCTTGGGAATAAAATAGGCTAGAAAACTTTGCTTGAAAAACCCTAGCATGCTGATAGTTCTTGTAATTAAGTTTCAATTTAAAATATTTGAACTAATACATACCAAATATGGGAAAAATACTAGAAACCTTTGCTTGAGAACCCCTTGAAGTACTAATGTATTTTTCCTATTAAATTTCTCCTAAAAAGAAGAGTGCAATTTTCTATGCCTTTCCCATTGTTACACCTATGAAAAAAATAGTAAACATGCCAAGAAGCAGCGTTCCAGTAACTCAAAGACAAGAGTTATTTAGCATATTATGACTTAAAAATCAGAAAACATATAAATATTTTCTAAGGGAACTGTGACACAGGGATTTCTCGTTCCAGACAGTATAGTATACTGGTATGGCTGGGTGTGGGAGGCTTGTCATGTGATGAAGCAGTGGGGATAAACTTGCCACAGCTGTCAGGCCTAACAACAGAATATCTGTTTGGAGGTATACAAAACTAGCATCTAGTGAATGTGCATGTTTTGACTCAGCCACCCCTTACAAGGGGGATTGCAGCCACTGTGTACATATGCAAAGGGAAAACATTTGCATGTTAAGAATCGGAAAGCTACAACAGAGCAGATCTCCATAAAAGGTGTGATTATTGACAATAAATTACCCCTTAGACATAATAACAATTCTGAAAACATGGGAAAATATGATTTTCTGCATAAACAAAAAAAAATAAATATATTATGTAAAATTAAACACTAAAGTGTTGATAAAAACATAAATAACAAAGCAGAGCTTTGATCCAAAAAGACAATAATATATCTTCTTATATTGTATAAGAGATGCTTTAAGAGTGCAAACCACATTACCAAAAACTTTAATAAAAAAAATAAAAATCTACGGACAAAATGCAAAGGCCTCGGTAGCTAAGTAGTAGAGTGTGCGATTTGGACAGCGACAGACCTGTGATCAAGCTGGGTGTTAATTCCCCAGCTTCAATCTGTCTGCGTCCAGCCCCATTTGAATAGGGATTAATACTCACACACAGAGCCGCAAATATACAGAAGAAGCAAAGGAGGCAAAAGCATAATGAAACAGACTTATCCCTCCTGAAAAAAAAAAATTATGGATATGTAGTAAGAAAAACCCTATCTCAGTTTTTAATGAACTAGGCACGTTTCTGCGAACTACAACATACTATTATATACAACAATGTAAACATGTTTAGTTGACACTTTTACCAACACAATGACTACTACGCCTCAAAATGAAGCACTTTTTGTCAATATCTATTTATCCAAACAATTTTACAGAAAAGGGGAGAGGGATAGCGGTAATGATTAGAGTACTCATCTCAGAAGGTGACAGAGCACACTGCAGGGCTTTAACAAGGACAGCCAGCATTAATTCACCAGCTCTAACCTGTGTCAATCCCATTATTAGGACTTAAAAGAAACATACACATATGGGTAAATGTAAAACATAATGGATTACAGAAAAGAGAAAAAGGGGCTAATTCTTTGCTTATACATCAATGCTATTGGTGACATATCAAGACTGATAGCTTTAAAATCACATTTAAAATTACATTCCATATTCTGTATAACTGAATTGAATGCTATAACAGTATAACTGATATGAAAGTTCAGTATAGCAATACTGAGTTATAAAATTTTATACAATTTAATATTTTTCCATCTTCTCATTTTCCTTTTCCTCACCAAGTTGCTTCCCCTGCTGGAGTCATCTAGTTTAGAGTAATTGACTTTTTTTAGCTGGGTTTGTTGCTTGGCATATAATAATAATAATAATAATAATAATAATAATAATAATAATAATAAAAAATAATAATAATAATAATAATAATAACAATAATAATAATAATAATGGACTTTAAAGAAAATTATAAACTATGGGGATCATCTGCCTTAAATTTTTGTATTGGATCTGCCGTGATCGGGCTGTGAATGTAATACCGATACTCACAAAAACTTTATAAACATATCTAAATATTATATACAATAATACGATTTTTCTGAATAACATAAAAAAAAGAAACAAGATATTCAGATCCAAAACTAAACAAATATGGGAGAATGCAATAACCGAGAGAAAGAGGAAAAACTACTATTCATACTTGACAGTTCATAATACTGTCCTGCAGTTTACCTAATGGGAGATATCGAACACCGCAATAGTGCAGTGATTAAAACGCTCTGCTCAGGGGTGACAAACCCATGTTTGAGATAACCATATGGTGTCAGGAAGTCATCAAGCCATAAGTCTTCAGTTCCAACCTGTTTGCGTCTAGCCCCATTCGACTGCAGATGAATAGTGACATAAAATGACAAACAACAATCTAATGGAAAGTCTCAAGGAATATTAAGAGCTAGAAAACTGTTCTCTTGTCCTAATTATATTCCACAAATATACTGAAACTAAATAATGCATTTCTTGGTTGAATATAAATAGCTAACTCTGATGATATATCTACAATATATTAATTGAGCTAACTGTGAAGAGTATTGAACATATTATCTGGTGCTCATCACACTCATTCATGATATAATTATGATTACTTTGACTATGGAGGGAACACGGGAAACAAAGGCACACTGTAGCAATTACGAGGATATTAATCTATTCATCATCAGAGGGGAAGATGAATGATACAAATATTTTTAAGTGCTAAGGTATTCTATTGTATCTTGCTTTCCCTTCATAGTGTAGATGAGTAGATAAATATACAGTACTCCTAAGCACAAAGGTACTCCAATGTTTCCTATTATCCCTTTGTAGTCAAAGGGAAAAAGCACCACAGAACTTACAAGTATATTAATCTACTCATCATCAGAGGGGAATATGACTGGATAAATATACTAGTAAGCACTAAGGTACTCTGTTAATTCCTATTTTCCTTTTCTTAGTGTAGCTGAGTAGATAAATCTACTCGTATTTCTGTGTAAAGGTACTCCTGTGTTTCTTAATTTCCCTTCATGGTCAAAGTAATCGTATTTACAATATTCACACAATTCTCGCAAAACAGATTCACAAAATAATTGTAAATGGAACCCTCCCACAGGATATACTGATATTGATAAGAAGTGAAACAAAGACTTAGTTACATGTTGTTGGCAAATAATGTTTTGTGTGACCTTGCAGCTACAAAAGTGAGTGCACTGTCTTAAAGGTACTGTTAAAAAAATTATGATTATCCTCAGATAGAGATGGCATAAGCACGGTTGTCATAAAATGATATATATTACTGTATTAAAAAACTCCTAGGGTCTTCATAGACTGAAAATAAGTGTATGTCCTTGCTGCAATAAATAAGATAATCTGCTAAAGGTCCTCAAAGATCTTTATAGACAAAATGTAAGCATGTGATCACAATAAAAAAATTTCTTTATACTGTTTCAGCAGACCAGATTCAGTCCTTTAATTTATTCAAGGCTGTAATATCTATGGATTCAGTCAATTGATCAATCAAAGGAATCAGTCAAACAATCAACCAGTCAATCAATCAATTTGTTGGAAATAGCTATAAACCAACAGCTGACCATCTAATACTGTCCAATATCTCAGTTCAAAATTTCTAAATGTTTCCATAATTAATGAAAATTACTACAAAAGCATTTTACTCGAATCTATTTAAGATCTAAAGAAAATTAGAATTCAATAGATACTCCAAATATCCATAATTTACGTGGCATAATAAAAAGGTTCAAAAATCCTAAATATTTCTACTAGAAATTAAAAATACTTCAAGAAGTATTTTATCCACATGTAATCATGGCCAAAAAATATATTTAAATTCCACAAACACTCCAAATTTACCCATATCTACTTAAAATTTAAAAAAATAATTAATTCAGCAGAATTATCAATTATTTGCACAGAACATCTACATTCTCTCAAGACTGATATTTTATATATTTTACGTAGTTCATAAAATATATAAAACATTTCTCAACATCCCCAGAATATCACAAAACTGACACTAACTTTTGTTCAAATTTGAAAAATCATATACAGGCTAATGAAGAAATATGAAAAAAAGTAGCTATATTCTTGAGTTCTGGACTGTAGAAATTTAAAAATGCTGGGGCATTTTGAACCACGGAAAATATAACAGTCCCGGAGTAATATGAACCGTGGAAAATACAAGAGCACTGGGGCATTTAGAACAGCAGAAAATACATGAGTAATGAGGCATATTGAACTGCAGAGAATACAAGAGTACTGGGGCATTTTGAAAGGCAGAAAATACTAGTGCTAGCTGCACTTCAAACTTTAGAAAATGGAAAACTATAGGGACATTTTGAATTGTGTAAAATGCAAGCGTCTTGGGGCATTTTGCACCGTGGCAAACACAAGATTAATGGGGCATTTTGAAATGCAGAAAAGACATGAGTACTGGGGCATTTTGAAGTGTGGAAAATACAAAAGTAGTGGGACATTTTGAACAGTAAAAAATGCAAGATTACTGGGGCACTTGAACTGAAGAAAACACAAAAGTAGACATTTTGAAGTGCAGAAAATTCAAGAGTACTGTACTGGAATATTATGAACAGTGGAAAATACAAAAGTACTGGGGAATTTTGAACAGCAGAAAATACAGGAGTACTGGGGTACTTCCAAGAGCAGAACATACAAGAGTACTGGGGGCATTTAGAACCGCATCTGGCGTGAAGAAAAACCACATGTGCCAACGTGCTAACAGCAAACAATGCAATCGCCACTTCCCCTCCTTAGAAAATCTTGAAAGAGCCCTAATTGCTTTTTAAGAATTCTCATTATTATTCTGAGAAACCCTCAAAGAGTCCTCAAGAACACACATGCTCTCAATAAAATTCTGTTGTTCACAGTAAGTTCCTAAAAATTTTAATGAAACTCCCATAGACTTGTGACAAGCTTTTGAGAATTCTTCAGTATGGCATGAAAAGAAACTTGAAAATAATATTGAAAAGAAATTGGAAAATGCTACTGAGGAGAAATAAAACAAATTATGTACATATACACACTAATGATGCTTCTATT